>BPTQ01000006.1:240396087-240398587 GCA_019973895.1 Chrysanthemum seticuspe
TTTTTCCCCTTAACCGCTACACTCTTACTAGCTGATACAAACAAAGTCATCATCTGTTTCCTCTTCATCTTCAACTGCTGCATTCATATCTGCAGACACACAATCGATACATGCCCATTAATTGACAATACTAATTGGAAGACATCAAATAATTGTTACAGTTACTACATATATAATCTTGTGGGACAGTTTGATTATCAATTTTGATTGTCTTGGATTAACTTTCAACTTGTTATGAGATTAGCACAAACACAAACTTTTAAACATTTAGTTTTGAAAGTCCTAAATAACTAATAGACAAATTAATAATTTTGAAAGTCCTAAATAACTAATAGACAAGTTAATAAAAAGTTTAGAGGAAGCTGCAACTAGTTTTGAGATTACCACTCATATATATCAGCTGATATAGTTTGACCAACTTCATAACCAAATTCAGCTATACCATTAGAATAAACGCTAAATACAATTCCAAACACCCTGATTACTACTATATATATATGAGCTGATACTTGCTAGAATTTTCGGATTTATTAAAATCAAATTTTTACAAAGCTAATAATCTGACAGGTTTAGACGTTTGGCTTTTCAAAATTTTTGCAACCAACCCAAATAGTAGTTCCAAACATACTACACATATGTACTTTATACTCTTTAAAATTCATAACTAAACATCGTATTAAAAACTTACATCTTCATAGAACACAACTTTATGACATGACATATAACAGCTAGGTGGTGTTTGACATAATGTGTGGCTTATAACAGCTAGGTGGTGTTTGGCATACTGTTTGGCTCATAATCCCAAACACTAGCATTCCAATATCAGAAATAAAATGACACAACATAAACTGATAGCATATAAGAAACTGTATCAAACAAATTATAGTACCCATGGATTTTATCACCATCACAATAAAAAAAAAAAAAAAAAAAAAAAAATCCTTATTCTTATGACTGTATCACACAAATTACAAAAACACCCTATTATTAATTACTGTATCACATGTTGATACAAAAACCCCTAAATTTATTACTGTATCACACAAATAACAAACACGCCATAACTTTTTATCTGTATCACACACATAACAAAAGCTCTAATCTTTCTATAGTATCACACAAATAACAAAAACCCTAATTTATTACTGTATCACACAAATAACAAACAAGCCCCAACTTTTTAACTGTATCACACACTTAACAAAAGCGCAATCTTTCTATTGTATCACACAAATAACAAAAGCCCCAATTTCTCAATTGTATCACAAAATAAAAACCCTTTTTTGCTGTATCATGCACATACCAAAACCCCCAATTTTGTTACTGTATCAGACACATACCTAAAACATGAATTTAGATTATATACCTTCTCATGCGTTATCCCATTCTGGTGTTGTTATATCGATAACTTCATAATCTTCAATCTCCCGATTCCCCCTTCTTCTGTTAGACAGCCGGCCACTTCTTCGGACAACATGACAATCAACAATAACAACGCATTTAGTAAAACTATAATACATATCACACTAACAACACCACCAAAAACAATGCGTCACTTACCATTCAACATATCTGAAGATCAACTAGTTTTTAGTTATAGGTTTTGAAAGAAAAAAAAAATCACCTATAGTTGTTAATTTATATGCAGCGTACAAACCCTAGGTTTATATACAATTTGGGGATAAAATTTTGGAAAATGAATCACGGGAATAGCATTATTTCAGGGATAGGAGTGTGCTTTTGAAAATGCACCAGATCAGGGATTGTGATGTTATGATCGGAAAAAAAAATTGAAGATATGAATAAATGATATAACTCCCGTTAGAATTTTTAATAATGTTGATACATAATACCCTTCTTGTTCTATTTAACTACTAATAAGCCAATCATCAAATATATTTCATCTTGATCTAACAAGATTGATCCGACGGTCCACAACTGTACCTATTATTTTTCACTTTAATGTGTATACCACAATAACGCCTCCCTATGTATATATATGTATATATACATATATATGTACATATATATATATATATATATATACATATATATGTATATATATATATATATATATATATATATATATATATATATATATATATATATATATATATACGTATATATATATATATATATATATATATATATATATATATGTACATATATATGTATATATACATATATATATACATATATATGTACATATATATATATATATACGTATATATATATATATATATATATATATATATATATATATGTATATATACATATATATATACATATATATGTACATATATATATATATATATATACGTATATATATATATATACGTATATATATATATATATATATATATATATATATATATATATATTTATATATAAGGTAGGGTTAAAATGAAAAATTTCTTATAATGAAAAGAATGAGAAGGCATGTGGAGGTGACATGTGTCACCTTTGCCACATCACCATGCCATGTGTCACCCCCACCCCC
>BPTQ01000006.1:240406087-240490326 GCA_019973895.1 Chrysanthemum seticuspe
GGATTTGAATGACTGTTATCTTTTCCCGCCCCAATACATGCTTTGGCTTATGAGGAAATTATTAGAAGAACTTGGGTCTTTTGACTCATGAAAAGTACAATATAGAGTTTGGTCATTCTTTAATGTTTTCCCGTGATAAAAGTAAAGTTTTTAGCTTTTAAAAATCAAGTTTAATCATCAATTTTTAATGTGTTATGTCATTATCTTTATATCCACAAGATTTGCATATAAATTTAAGTGACATATAGCGTAATGAAGTAACTTAATTGAGTAAAGTTGTTTTTATTAAAAACCTATGATACGAAGTTGTGTGCATGTTTTTCCGTACGTATTGGATATAATAGTTATGTGTCAAATAAATTATTCCTTTTGAAAATTTAAGTCTATGTTGTCCAGTGGTAAAAACACTTGCAATTGCCTTTTACTCTGCGTGAGACATAGGTAAATTGCAACCCAAGGTAGAACTACACCTACGTCGCTTACATTTTATCTGATATAAAGCTACATACTGAGTTCCTTTACAATGGAGGAATCAATACAAAACCACTAACTAACACAACACATCTACAATATGATAAATAGAATCAACTCCAAGATTCACTTCTATGCAAATGATCGTGGTATCGCCTTTAAGATGAACTTAGAAAATCACTAAGATAAAAGCTACAGATATATCTAAAAAGGGTGACAAGAAATGAGGAAATGACTAACTATTTATAGACAAGTTGTCCTCTGATTAGCTGGATTCGCCGGATCCTTTTCCAGAGGGATCCGACCCTTGTAAACCAAGGGATCCGGCACGTGGGTTAGTCCAATCCATATTTTGGTTATAATTCCCGGTTTTGGGTTATGGGTTATGGACTATGGGTCATGGGTACCCAATATGTTGTCATGCATGATGCAAAGCATACTTTGGGTTATGGGTTATGGACTTTGGGTCATGGGTCATGCACTTTGGGTCATGGGTCATGGATTTTAGTTTATGGATAGTCCAAACTTTTTACTTACATGTTTATTTAACTATGTATCTCTATAAAAGTGTAAGTAACAAATGTTACTTATAAGTATTTTATAAAAATGGTTTTGGTTTTATGTAAACTATTTAACTAAACATTTTTGATGGTTTATTTGTTTAGTGAAATGAGTTAGTAAACTATTGCCTCAAAAGATTACGTATTTTATTTATTTCAATAAAATAATTTTATGATTGTTATCGAGAAAACATAAGCAGATCGTAAGATATAAATAAACGTTTTTAAGGTTTATTTGTATTAACACATGTGTCGTTAAATCTTCATAGAAAGCTAAAACAAAACTAAACAAAAAAGCGGTCGTTAACATTATTTGCAAATTTTAACTTTTGTTGTAAATGCTTGACAAAGTTCATGATAAACCTTAGCTAATACGTATGCTTATTAAGTTTAAAGTTCAGAAACCATACATCTAATAACCACCGGAGGCACCCACCCTAATCTACTTTTTTAGGATAAACCTCTTAAGCCCGTTATGGTGTGCCATATAAACATGCTTAAACCTGAACCAACTAAATAACATGAAGATAAATCCAAAGTCTACCTACTGTAACAATAGAAGCATTTACCTGATGTGTCATAATTTACAGTTGATTTCATTAACTGAGATATAGAGATTCTTTGAAACCATAGGTAGAGTTTATGGTCATAAAGTAAAAGAGACGGATTCGTCAAAATCTAAGATTGCATAGAGGAATTTCATCCTTTACTTTTGCAACTTCAAGCACATGTTTTTCAAGAATCGGTTCGGTTATCACACAATTATTCGCCAAACTTGCAACCTAAACCAATAACACCTACACATGGCAGAAAAATAAAGGTTTATTCCTGAGTTTAGCCCATCTACTAAACGAAATTCGCTTAGATTGCTCGTCGAACCAACCTTTTGAACAACTACACAAAATAATTAAAAAGTTACATTTTTGTGAAAAAAAGGCATAAACAATTAAATAGGTTGAGTGGGTAAAGACTGAGACTACAATATTCAACTTGACTTTTGTATATTCGAACCTTACTTATGTTAATCCTTTTGAAAATAAGGTATCCTACATCATGTATATATTAACCACTACTTTGTTGACGAACATGTATCAATAACTAATTAAAACTCTAATTACAAATTTGAAACATAAAAAACGTATTTATTAAAAGGATCGCTTTAGAAAAAATAACGACAAATAATCAATTTCACATGCATAATCAAATAAGCCCACAACAAATCAATCAATTAACAACACATCATTACTTAAAAATTGGGTAACAACAAAATTAAACTAAATGTAAAAGCTTTTTTTTACATACCTCGCATAACTATTGTATATTGTATTACAAAGCAAACCAAAACAAAAATCATCAAAATAAACATACACTTATAATAAAACAACCATTAAAATTGATCAAGATTCATTTGTTTGGCTTAAAAATTTATTACCCACCATCAAGATTTAATCTTTACCAAAAAATACAAAAAAGCCTAAATCAATCCATAAATCAATAAGGCGATAAGTAATATAAACTCATTAAACTGGATTCATTAACTGTTAGGAATAAGAAAATTCCATAGTGAAGTATCGGTCACCTCAAATATAATCTAGCATAAGTTAGCTTTTAGACATTACGTTATTTACTAGTTATTTAGTTAGTTATTTAGTTTAGTGCAACACCGTGGAGGAAGGACGGGTCTTTACCCACTGTATGCCTGATCCACAGACTGAAGGAGGACGTTTATTGTGTAACTATAAATACCCTCTACCTCCCAAGGTAGAGGGTTGGACCTTTCATTAATCTAATCTTCCTTCCTTTGTTAACTTTCTCTCTCTAGAAAGGCTCCCATCTTCTACTTTCTCTCTCTAGAACTCTATCAAATTCGAACCATATATTGTTATGTGATGTGTTTATGAAATCCAATATGTTACATTAACTGAAAAACATACCACGCTAATAAGACTTGAAATTTACTATACGATTTTTGTTCTTTGCTAAATCAAATTAAGGTCTTTGGGATTGGGATTGGGATGCTGGGGAAAGAATTACGGTTTGGAGAATTGGAGATGGAAAGGTTGGAGAGCAAACTATTGAGGATCGTGTTTTTCGTTTGGTGGACTCTAGTGGTTTTCCATGCATGTATCATTGAAACTGGTAAGGGAAAACAATAATACCGAAGAGCTGAGATTGTGTGATTTTAATAGGAATATAACTTGGATCCATGGCTTGAAGAACACATGAATCGCAAAACTACCCTACAATCGACTTAGAGTTTTTGAATTTGATCTATTGTTATTTGTATGTTTGTTTTCGTTTATTTCTTACAAGTCTTTTTTTGCTTGTGTGTAGAGGAATTTGATGATAGCGCGTGTTTTATTAATTTATAAATTTAGTTCAAAAGTATTGACAATGTGCTCACGAGTACATGTGTATTCTTAGTTTTTTTTCTTCATCTAAACATAAAAACAAATTTTAGTTAAATTTATTAAATCAAGAAATATTTAACTTTTATTATTTTTCTACATCTAAATATAATAATCTAATTAGAAAAAAATATTACTTAAAAAAGAATGAATTGATATTTTTGAAATATAAAAGTCCTTATTTGAGGTTTATTTAATATTTACTTGCTTTTTGCTCAAGTACTTATTAACTAACAAATAATATACTCCTTTATGAGATACAAATATAAACAATTCAAGTATAAAGAATTCAAGTCCAAAAAAACACTAAAAACATAGTTAACTTGCATTTAAATTTAATGAGAAACAAAAATACGCCTCTATGTTCATTCATTAGGTAATTTACAATTTATAATAACTAACTGATAAATAATGTTCACGCATTGACGTTTTCAATTAGGGGTGTTGATCGGTTCGGTCATCGGGTTGTTTGGTTAATTTGGTTTGGTTAATTCGGTTAAAATATTTTTTTAGGTCAACCCGAGAACCGAACCGAACCAAATTCAAATTCGGTTTTCGGTTCGGTTCGGTTGAATTCTAATTCGGTTCGGTTTTGGGTTGACCCGAATAACCCGAATTTCACTATTAAAAAAAAAAATTAATAATTACATAAATATTTAGCAAAAAAATATATTTCAAGTATAAAAAGTGTTTTATTATATTATAATAACCTTTTAATATTATTTATTTATATATAAATATACTTAAAAATATACAAATATATATATAAATATATAAAAAATATATATATTTATATGAATTCGGTTTTCGGTTCAAACTGTCAAACCCATACCCAAACCGAGAACCGAATTAGTAGTTCGGTTCAGTTCGGTTTAGTAAATTCGGTTCGGTTATTAGTTCGGTTCGATTATTTTCGATTTGGTTCGGTTTCGATTTTCGGTTTATTCGGTCTTTTCGGTTTTTTCGCTCACCCCTGTTTTTAATGTAAAGTCAAAGCACTCACCACTAGTCATTCCTTTTCTTGGTTTTTCTTTAAAATATAAAAGTTAATGTTATTAATGTTAATATAGTGATATACACTTTACAATAAATTCTAAAGATTTTATATTAACATTATTATGTGCTCTGGTCAAGTTACATAATCTTTGGAAAAAACAATTATGGCGAATTAATTTGTAAAAAATTAAATAGTTATTATTTTATTAGGTTGAAGGGATTTTGTTTTTATCATTTTAAAAGTATTTTAAGTAAGAAGGATTAAAAATTTTATTTTAAAAACTGGTTGACAAAGAAAACTGTAAATGAAATGTCTATAGTTAATGATACAAGTTATTTTGAAAGAAAAACAAAAGTAATTATTAAAGATTTTAAAGTTAAGGTTGTAAACGAACCGAACGAATATGAACGAAACTTTGTTAATGTTCCTTCATTTAATTTTAACCAGACAAATAAACGGATACGAACGCTTAAACGGACGGATTTTCTTGTTCATGTTCGTTTATTAAGAAAATGAGTTGTTCATGTTCGTTTATGTTCCTTCATTAAGACGCTAAACGAACATAAATGATCGAACACAAATGAACATAGACAAACAAACATAAACTTTATTAAAATATGCACAATATATTATTTTATAAGTATTGTTTTGTTTAAACAAACTAATTTTAAAATTATACAATTAAAAGATATGAATTGCGAACATAAATAAATAAATGTACATAAACGAACGTTAACGAACGCATAATCAGACGTTGACGAACATATATGAACGGACACGACTTTTATTCATGTTCGTTTATTTAACTAAACGAACGTAAAAGATTGTTCATGTTCGTTCATTTAATGAATAAACGAACATAAACGAACTTTTTACCGAACAATTCATGAAATGTTCAGTTCGTTTACAACCCTAATTAAAGTAATTAACTACTTCACAATGTGGTGCGTGATACCCTTGTTGACATATGCTCTCGGTCTGGGATTTCGGCTCGTAAAAAGGTTGATATTGGGCTCTGCGGTGATAGGGACAAATCCTTACGTCCGGATGATATATTGCTTTATTCTTGGGATGGTGGGCAGGATGCATTTGTCGATTTGACATGGTCGTCTCCCTTGACACAAACTAATGTGGTTGACTTCGCACCGGGTCACGTGGTGGTCGAAGCAGCGCAACGTAAGCGTGTCAAGTACGATGCTAAATGTGCGGACATTGATTTTAGGTTACTCCCCTTCTCATTCTCTTCTTTTGGAGAGCTTGAGAAGGATGCGGTAACCCTATTAAAGCGCATCCGAAGTTTCTCGTTGACTCAGGAGATTGGCGCACGTGCTGCTGAGCATATTTTTAGTAGGATTAGCTTTTCTATAGCTAGAGGAGTGGGGGCCCAGTTAGTTTCTCGGCTCCTCACTAATTTCTTGTAAATCTTATGATTTTCTAATGAAGTGATGTTTAATAATAATAATAATAATAATAATAATAATAATAATAATAATAATAATAATAATAATAATAATAATAATAATAATAATAATAATAATAATAATAATAATAATAATTTTTTATGATTGAGGCCGCGCAACGTAAACGCGCCAAATATGAGGCTAAGTGCGTGAATATTGGATATGGGTTTTTACCTTTCTCATTCTCTTCTTTTGGGGAACTTGAGAAGGATGCGGTGACCATGCTGAAGCGAATCCGAAAGTTCTCCGTAACCCAAGACATTGGGGCACGTGCTGCTATTCATATCTTTAGTAGGATTAGCTTTGCTATAGCTAGAGGAGTGGGGGCTCAGCTAGTATCGCGGCTCCCCACTAATTTCTTGTAAATCCTATAAGTTTCTAATAAAGTGATGTTATTAATATATATATATATATATATATATATATATATATATATATATATATATATATATATATATAATAATAATAATAATAATAATAATAATAATAATAATAATAATATACTCTTACAATATGTAAATACTAAACGAATATCCGCGTAAGGTGTATAGCGACAAATAATTATACTTGCGAAATGGTGATTCTGGTTCGACCCTTAATGCAGAACGTGTGTTTTTGAAATATAAAACGCGTGCATTTTATAATTTATATAGTTTATGCTTTTAAAAAGTTGCCAAGTTTAAAATTGATTAAGAAAATACATAATTTAATTTGACAAGTTTTTAAAAAGTTGTCAAGTTTAAGAGATACTTAGAGGTAATTTAAACAAGATAAATGCTAAATCTTCCTACCAAAACCTCATACTTATCATCCTACTCACAAGAATATGATAGGTGTCAGAACTGATGGTTTGAATACATAGAGATAATGAGTGGAATAAATATATATAATGTTGTTATGTGTGTAGGATATATAATATTGTTGTGTGTGTAGGAGGATATTGTAAAAGACTTTAGCAATTCTTTTTAAACAAATTACATTAGTTTAAGTTTTTAAAATTAAAGATTTCAAAAAAAGGTAAACTCTTTATAAATAGTAGAGATTTGAATATCATCATTAAACACAAAAAATACCATTACTTAACGTCGATTGCACATAATGAGTTCCACCGTTTTTAAGTATTTGCATATTGCTCAATAAACTGTATATTTTTATGTTGATATTGATTGTCAAGTTGCCATCCGTTTCTTTTTAAGTTTACATTAATTATCAAAGTTGTCATTTTAGATTGTCATTTTTAAAAGTTAAGAGGTAACAATAAAAAGTATATTAAAGAAACAACTTTACTCATTTTTAAGACTTTTAAATTTTCAAAATTAAGCCAAAAAACTTTATATGTAGTAGATACGTATGTGCAAAATGACTTAAGTTTGAGAAATTTACGGTTTTATAAATAAAGGTAATGCTCATTGACTAAGATATTTATGTTCACATGTAAAATAAGTGTGTACTGGCGAGTTTAAATATATACTATCTAGCTATAATGTATTTAGGAACTCTATTATTAGAATTTTAATTTTTAGTGGTTTAAATATCTTTCTATTATTAGTAATATAAATTACACAAATTGTACATTAGATTATGATATTAAATTGAATGTTATGAGAATAAAATATGACTTAAATTTTATATGTTTAAAGTTAAAAGTAACAACTTTCAAATTTGCATATAATAATATGGTATGTTAACTCTTTAGAATCTCACACCACGAGCCAACAACCGTTATAAACTATTATCCATTATAAAAAAAAAGAAAAAAAAAACGTTGTTCGCCAAAAAAGACATAATGAAACAAAATTTTTATTTCTTATAAAGTTTACCATATACAAGGTTTTGCAACTACAATCAAAATGAATCTAAGATTACAATACTTACGATGTTTGATATATTTTATATAACTAAAAACATTGTAACAATTACTAGATAAGTTTGTTAGTTTTGAGGAATACTGTAAAATTTTCACTTTTTACCATTTAACTATCTATAAATAACACATATGTTGCAAGCTAGTATTTCTTAAATATAACTAATAGGTATTTATATCTATATGTTAACCTGACACATTTATAAAACATGACAACTTAATATATTGTTTGTATGTACTTAATTTATACTGATAATGTATAATTTAAACCCGTATACATGTAGAAATCATATTATCATGTAAAAGCGTAAATCATGTAGGTATCATTTAAAAACTATGACAACAATGCTAAAATTGGTATACATGTGGGTAGCATGTAAAAGCGTAAATCAAAATATTTTACAAATTTCGCTTTCAGATCTTATAATCTATTATTGCAACACAAAATATAAAAAATATGAAAATTCGCAGTAAACATGCGATAACAAAAAACCTTGTACATTAGTCGGCATAGAAGTAAATAACTGTTGTCATTATATATGTATACCTCCAAAACTATATTGGTTTAAAATAATTGGAAAAAGATTAAGAAAAAGCTAATTACAAACATATAGGTCATATAGTTGACTTTTGCTATTTGCCAAGTAAGACAGTAAATGCTGCATATTGTCATCTTTTTGACTATATTTCAATGATATCTTTCATTAGTCAACTTCGAAGGTCATCACCACCTCCAACATGTCTATATATAGTACGTGTTGGTACAGCATTGTTTATCCTATTCTTATTTTCTATTTCTTTTCTGTTGGAAAGAACACACAGTACTGAAGAAGGTGAAATGGGAAGGCCACCATGCTGTGATAAGATTGGAGTGAAGAAAGGACCATGGACTCCTGAAGAGGATATAACTTTGGTCACTTATATTCAAGAACATGGTCCTGGCAATTGGAGATTTGTTCCTACAAACACTGGTATAACCTCGTCGTTTTTGTTATTATTTTCACTGCATAAGCAATATTTAAGTAAGTTCTTTCAAAACTAAGCTAGAAAAACATCGTTGCGAGTTATGTATAACCGTTTTGCAAGAATATAAGATAGAAAAAGATTATGAATTCCAGTATGGCACATGAGATTATATTATCCATAGAAAATAATATACGGAGTATATAGATTTCATCTTTCACACGTGTTTCATGTGTTTGACAAAGAGAAAAGCAAAAATAGTTTTTTGGTTAGCTGATTTAATTTGTGTTCATTTCATGGTATTAATCATGATGTGAAGTTTATTTAATGATATTTGAACGTGTTCTATAGTCTAACTTTGTTCTGTTGTTGTATCTTCTTGTTCAGGTTTGCCGAGATGTAGTAAGAGTTGTCGACTGAGATGGACTAATTACCTTCGTCCTGGCATCAAGCGTGGCAATTTCACGGATCATGAGGAAAAGATGATAGTTCATTTACAAGAACTTCTTGGCAACAGGTAGTTGCATCTGCAAACACATATAAATTGTATAAAACCTGAAAGAGTTAATAAACATTTATTATTTATTTATTTATTTTTTATTATAAAACATCATTTAATTAGAAACCAAAAGAAATTACAAGAAATTAGTGGGAAGCCGAGACACTAGTTGAGCTCCCACTCTTTTTTAAATACAAAAACTTAGTCTATGAAAAATTAGGCACCACTATTGACATTATTTGAGTGACTATTATTATTATTAGAGTAAATTACATAATTGGTCCTTGTCGTTTGTCGGATCTTTCAAAAAATGTCCCTGTGTTTTTTTTTGACGGGTCATGTCCTCGTGGTATGCAAAAGTTACGGGTTTGGTCCTTTGACGGGTCATGCTGTTAGTTGACCGTTAACTTGGCAAACCACAAGGACGATTTATGTAAAAAAAAAAAAAAAAAAAAAAAAAAAAAAAAAATAATAAAAAAATCTGATTAAAAAAAAAAAAAAAAAAAAAAAAAAAAAAAAAAAAAAAAAAACTTTCAAAAAGAATACGAAAATTTGTTTAAAAAAAAACGTTTACAAAAAATATTTATTACACTTAAATTGGTGCTTATGTATAATGTGAGGGCCTAAGAGATTTTTTTTTTAATTATTATACTTAAATTTTGGGCTTATGTACAATATGAGGGCCTAAAATTTTTTTTATTAAACTTTTAAAAAAAGTTTATTATACTTAAATTTTTTTCTTAAAAATTTAAGTATAATAAACTTTTTAAAAAATGAAAAATAAAAAAATTAGACCCTCACAACGTGATGGATTAAATTTTTAATGCGTATTTTGTACGATTTTTGTATATTTTCATCAATTTTTATACGTTTTCGTCTGTTTTATAAGTTTTTTTTATTAAATATGTTTTTAAGTATTAACTAAAAATTTTAAGCGTATAAAAAAAACTTTTTTTAATGCGTATAAATTTTTTTAAACGTATAAAAACTGTTTAATAAATTTTTTTAAGTTTTAATAAATTTTTTTAAGCCATCACATTATAAATAAGCCCAAATTTAAGTATAATAAATATTTTTTTTAAATGTTCTTTTTTTAAAAGTTTTTTTTTTTTGTTTTTTTTAAAGTGTTTTTTTTTTTTTTTTTTTTTTTTTTTTTTTTTTTTAATCAGTTTTTCGTTTTTCTTTTAAAGTTTTTTTTTTTTTTTTTTTTTTTTTTTTTTTTTTTTTTTTTACATAAATCGTCCTTGTGGTTTGCCAAGTTAACAGTCAACTAACAGCATGACCCGTCAAAGGACCAAACCCGTAACTTTTGCATACCACGAGGACATGACCCGTCAAAAAAAAACATAGGGACATTTTTTGCAAGATCCGACAAACCACAAGGACCAATTATATAATTAACTCTTATTATTATTATTATTATTATTATTATTATTATTATTATTATTATTATTATTATTATTATTATTATTATTATTATTATTATTATTTATTTATTTATTTATTTTAGCAGATTGTGTTTTCTTTTGTTAGAGGTTTTATTTTGAAATTTGTTTTTGTACTTGATAAGAGCACAAGGTATGAGGTGCTATTGGTGAGACATCGGTGAGCTATTGGTGTGCCAACCTTACCGGCCAACATGTCAAACTTGTGCCAAATGCACTTTTTTGTGTTTTGAGCCACTCCACTAGCTCAAGCCAAATGCACCTTTTGTGTCTGTGTGTGTTTTTTTTATTGTGAGTGAGTGGTATATTTGGTGAGGTATTTGCGGGACCTACATGTGATGTTAGTGGTGTGTTATGAGGGAGTGTTGTTTGAGTTATTGGTGTGTTATTTGGAGATGTATAATGTGGCGCTGAGGTGACATACCAATAAATGTTATTGAGTTATTGCATACCTTGTGCTCTAATAAATTAGAGATAAGTCAATGACACCGACTGATTGAGTTTCCTTAAACAATAAAGTAATTTTGCTATGCATCAAAGTTAAAATGTGGAAACATGTTATGAGATTTATGTTGAGTCTAATTTTACTTATGGGTTTTTCTAACATGTGCCTCGGGGCACATGTTAAGCACACTAAAAGGACGGCCGGACTCACGAAAAAGGACGTCCGGACCCACATATTTTATTTGAAAAGTGTATTTTTTGTGGGTCCGGACGTCCTTTTTCGTGGATCCGGCCGTCCTTTTGGTGTGCTTAACATGTGCCCCGGGGCACATGTTAGAAAAACCTTTTCCATATACATGTATATAATTTCTTTTGCGAACGTCATCAAATAATAACATGCTTATCTGAATGGTATTTTATTTTATCTTCGGTTTGGTGTGCTAATTTGATAAGATGTTGTTTAGCCACTAAAAAGATTTTGTCGTGTTATTTTTTAGCCGTAGAGAAATTGGCACACCAAATCAAAGTATCAAATACAAAAATAAGACAAATTTGAAAGTATTTTTTTTGCCACATAACGACTTGGTTAGGTAGCTTATTGTCAAATTATAATCTAGCAAAAGTTATGTAAATACAGTTTAAAAGCTAAAGAAGCTAGACCAATTTTTTTTTAAGATAAAAACCCATTACATGTATATGAATTTTGTCCTGGGGAAGCTTTTTGAGACTGAAATGTCTATTTTAGAATGTCGACATGAGGAATAACTAAACACATCTACTATATGTTTTGGATGAGTACGTACTACAGAGTAATTGCTTTAACTTTGCAGATGGGCAGCAATTGCTTCATACCTTCCTCAAAGAACAGATAACGATATCAAGAATTACTGGAACACCCATCTTAAAAAGAAGCTCGTTAACTTTCGTACCAATCAGGATGGTGCTTCAACATCATCATCATCCTCGGACGCAACCACTGGTGCCAAAGGTCAATGGGAGAAAAAGCTCCGAACCAATGTTTTCATGGCCAAACAAGCTCTATCTGATGCGCTATCTGTTGACACGAAATCCACCACTTCATGGCAGCATGCGCCTCATAACACCCCTACTGCACCTATCAACCACCAACCCGAGTTGCCACTTATGCAACCGAGAAGCTTGAACACCACCAATTATGCATTGAGTGCCAAAAACATTGCAAGGATGCTTCCAAACTGGGAGAAGAATTCCTCTAAATCTCCCCAAGCCAGCTCTGATAGCATAAACACTTCCAACCAGCAATTTCAAAGTCATCCAACTAGTGAAGGATTGAAGAACTATAATAACTCAGAAGTGTCGGAGACAACAAGCTTATTACAAGATGGAAGCAAACCGGACATGGAATCTCTTGGTTTCTTGGAGAAGTGTCTATTTGATGATACTGTTTCAGAAGGATATGACCGCTTTATGAATATTTCTTTAGAAGAAGGTGATGCCTTGTTCTAAGAGGGTTTTGGGCGTATAGTAATCATTATTGTTTTTTTCTCTTTATTGTCTAAAGTCATTCGAACAAAAGTATAAGTTTCTAGATGGAAATTGTAATATACTAAATTCTCATATACCAGCATGAACAATATATATACATTGAGATTTTAGTTTAGAAACATTTCTAGAGGGGTTGTTTTCTCTTAATTTAGTGTTATCTGTTTTCTTGGGGAATAAATCGTTCTTATATGCGGTTTTGTTTGGAGATTATAGTATTTTAGTTTTTAACCTGAGGTATCTAAGTGCTGCAGAGTTGCGATTATCCAAATTACATATCTTAAATCAAAAGACGCACGTCAGGAATTTCTGCAACGCCTATGAACACCTAGCTAGCTAGTCTCAGTCGACTGCTATCCCTCTTGCTCAATCCCGCAATACAATGTATATGTGCCAAAATGTATATTAAACAAGCTAGTCAAAGCTGAAAACTTTATGAGCTTTATAGATAAGCAACACTAAAACGATATCAATAAAATGGATGATTAGCAACAGAGTACGTGTTAAAGATATCTCAATATAACTTATAATTGCATCAAAAAATTCCTAATTAGTGATGCATTCCCCTAGACAGTTTTTTTATCAGTTAAGCCGCAATTTGAGATGTATTAAACCGCTATCGGTACCCCTGGTAACCTGAACTTCAGGCGCAAGGACCGCTACTTCAATAGTAATCTTACAGAATGCCACTCATCACACAACAATCCCTTTTAGTAAGCCACTTAGCTACATATTTGATGTCAGCCACGCCTTTGATATCTCATCTAGTTTACAATCCGCTGTTATGTTGTGTAAGAATTCGGTATATACGTTGTAATTCTAAGTCGTTATTGTTTCAAGCATCACCACTTCTGTCCCTAGCTATGTCATGTTATAGTGGTGTGTTGGGATATCGATAGAATCCATTGTTATTGTTTCAAGCTCAAACCCGTATGTCTAGATACGCATGAGCCCACGGGGACACACACGTGTATAGGTAGAACACTCTTTTAGGCATATAAAGTACTCATTTCTAGGAGAAAGACTTGATTTACCCGCTGCACCAATTGAATTAGGTAAGGTTAGTATGATAGGAGCACACTCTTTTAGGCATATAAAGTACCCATCACCCTCTTCTCACATAGCAAGTTACCGCCCAAAGGGTGTGTATCGCTACTATCACCCACACTTAAACTTAAGTGTAGGAAAAACTTCCCTTTTATACGTTAAATAAGGGTAGAGTCAAGCTCGTGACTCGAACAAAAACAATCGCTTCTTGGGAGGCAACCCATGTGTATTTGTTTTTCATTTTTATTTGTGTGTCATATATCTTTTTCATTGTTGTATGTTCTCATGTTTGAATTTGTGAAAATATTTTATTTTGTCTTTAACCTCGTCTTAATTACATATAAAAGTATTTTACATAAAGGATAAGTGTAGGGAAGATTACACACGTTTTCAAAAGAACGTGAACATGAGAATTACAATTAATAAAATTGATATATATGTGTGTTTGTTAGAGTCAAATGCTTGTATCGAGTCATAATGGATGTTTTGCAGGAATTTTTTCAGATTTTAAAGGTGTAATTTTTCCAGAAAAACGCAGCAGACCGGTTTCTGTTAGGATAACCTGACGGCGTCAGGATTATAACCTGACGACGTCAGGAGGAGCAGAAACAGCTTATAACTTTCTCTCGTTTTCTGTGCTAATTATAAATTTTTGGAAATTCTCAGGTCTTAATTTTCCAGAAAATCTGCAAACATCTATTCCACAAGCATTATATCCTAGTGTAGGAGAGTCATATATAGTTTTACCGCTGATTTTACGCGAAGGTTTCGTCTATTTTCTTAAAGTGTGCATGTTTTATTTATCAAGAAGAAGAAACATAATATTGGATGAAGCTTATCACGCATACATTCTTCTAGGAAAGAATTTAACCACTACTTCACACGGACCCTACCGAGCTAATCAGGGGAGTACTAGTTTCTTTCTCTTTTAATTACCTTCCATTATCATAACTTTGATACTTTCGGGGAACATTGGGGACAATGTTCAGTTTAAGTGTAGGGAGGGAGAATAAAACGGGAACTTTGGAACTATGCTTATCCTTGATCATTTGTCTTGTCCTATTTCATTTGTGTAATAAACCATGAGAAATATGTGTTAGGGCAATTTTAGAGCCAAATTTAAATTTTTTCATGACATGTACGGGTGGGACTTTAGTCTTAATAAAGCGTCTCATGGATAAGAGTTATATGACTAGCACAAAAACCTTTTACCACTCAAATTCCACCCCAAAAATGTGAGGTTCGCCCCTAGATCTATAGGAATTAAAGCATTCATCTTTAATGCTTCGAGAGTGTACCGGTAGTATAATAGATTCTAGAACTTGTTTTATAATGCATTCCGAGATCGCTAGTGAGACTACACTTGTGTAGTTAGGAATAACTAAATGATAAGAGGAATTAGGATAACCCTTGTTTGATACCCGTATTATAATTACTTCTTCTATATCGGTCGAGTAATTCCCCCACACCCTTGCGATGTACTCATCTTTAGTACACGATACCCCTAGTTAACCCCTCAGAGCCTATCCTTTTCGCGGTTCTCGTGATGTTTCAGTTTTCCGGAATATCAATGAAGAGCATTGTTTACAATCCACCCCAAAATGTACACCCAAATCGCTTTAGCCTACCTTTAGTGCATTATTGTTATCATATTAAACTCTTAGTTCAATTATCTAGTTACTTGCATGGTTGCTAATTCGAGTCATATCTTTTGTACACAGTTTTGGGATGATTGAGACTCATGGGTAAAGTAAAATTTTATGGAGTGATGGGAAAGAACGTTAAATTCAAATTCCCTTTATTTACATAATAAAGTACTCCAAGTGTTTTGATCTTTTCAATTCGGGTCAAATTAATGTTAGAGTAATAAAAACTCAAGTGTAGGGATGCTCCTATAAATCCCTTATATTTTGATGTTATCGTAAAGGATGGTAGAGTAAAAGTGTATGCAAATATATATATATATATATATATATATATATATATATATATATATATATATATATATATATATATATATATATATATATATATATATATAGGGTAGGGTTAAAATGAAAAGTTTCTTATAATGAAAAGAATGAGAAGGCATGTGGAGGTGACATGTGTCATCTTTGCCACATCACCATGCCATGTGTCACCCCCACCCCCACCCCACCCACCCACCCACCCCCCCCCCCCCCCCGCAAAAAAAATTTTTTTTCCCGCAAAAAAAAAATTTTTTTAGGCAAAATTTTTTTTTCCCGCCAAAAAATTCCCGCCAAAATTTATTACTGCATCACAGTTATAAAAATACTGCATCACATTCATAATTGTGATGCAGTAATTTATAACCTTAATGCACTAAAATCATGATTATGATGCAGTCAATTTATAACCGTGATGCAGTAACTTATAACCTTAATGCACTAATAAGTTTTTGTGCATCTTTATTATAAGTTACTGCATCATTCCACAAAAGGTGTAGATTGGCGGGAACACCCTGACCCCGGGTGCCTTTTGGCACCAGCCATTGTCCACCCCACAAGGAATAGCTCCGGCAACTCTCCTGGCCTAGTGGGGCACCAACTGGAGCGAGCACGAGCCAAGACTCGGACCCCTAAGCTCTTATTCCACAAAGTCTCTCCAGTGTGCCCACAGGTTTTGCGGAGGTGGGTACCTATATGAAGCAAATGCCAAGGATGGGATTTGAACTTGGGTCAATTGACTCAAGCACAAGTGCTCCAACCATTGGACTAATGCTCCATTGGTAAGTTACTGCATCATAGTTAATAGTTCAGTTCATCAACTATGATGCACTAAAATCAAGGTTATAACCTTAAATGCACTAAAATCATGATTGTTATGCAATAACTTTATAACTGTAATGCAGTAATTTATAACCTTAATGCACTAAAATCATAATTGTGACGCAGTAACTTATAACCTTAATGCACTAATAAGTTTTGGTGCATCTTTATTATAAGTTACTGCATCATAGTTAATAGTGCATCAACTATGATGCACTAAAATCAAGGTTATAACATTAATGCACTAAAATTATGATTGTAATGCAGTAACTTTATAACTGTGATGCAGTAATTTATAACCTTGATGCACTAAATTCATAATTGTGATGCAGTAAAAAAATTTGGCGGGAAAAAAAAATTTTTCTTTTGCGGGAAAAAAATTTTTTCGGGGTGGGGGGGGGGGTGGGGTATGGTGATGTGGCATGATGATGTGGCAAAGGTGACACATGTCACCTCCACATGCCTTCTCATTCTTTTCATTATAAGAAACTTTTCATAATAACCCAAACCTATATATATATATATATATATATATATATATATATATATATATATATATATATATATATATATATATATATATATATATATATATATATATATATATATACGGGCTACCATCCTACATCTATCTTTATATTTATGTTTGTTTGTTTCAAAGTTTGTTAGCCTTAATAATAATTAATATAAGTGATGGTCATTCACGTTTGTGAACTTTGTAACGTGTGTTAGATATTGTATTAGAATAGTCAATGGGCTCATGGATTGGGCCAAGCTAACCGGTTATTAGTTAAGTTATGTTTAGTCAAGTTATAATGTAAGCCCAATCCACAAACCAAACAAAGCCCATCCAAAGCCCATAAGGCTTTTATGTAATAAGTATAAAAGGTACATACCATGCCATTTGGTATGTGTGCTTGAGTGTGTAGTGTGTGTTTTTCATATGGAATAAACCTCATATTGTTTCATCTTTCTCTCTTGCATAAAACGTCCCATATACATATTCAAGTCACCATCTCATTGCTTCATATTAGTGTTAGTGTGATAGAGTTGATAGATATAAGGTCCTACAAGTGGTATCAATCGCCAAACAATGATCTAGGAGTGTTTTTGGTTCATTTTTGTGGTGAAAAGCATTAAAAGACTCGATTTTTTTGCTTCTCTTAGCTTAAGGTTTGTACTTTTAGGCTTAAGTTAGTTATATTCGATTAGTTTAGTGATTAGATAGGTTAAATCAACCGTTAAGTGGATCATTTGGGAGTTATTCGAGCTAAAAAGTCACTTTTTCTACTAAGCGAGTTGTCAACTCTCTTGTATGCGTTTTGTGTTTTTGTGCGAGTTGAGTGGAAAAAGTACAAAGCGAGTTGAGTGAAAAGTGTAAAAAGACAAACTGTGAAAGCGCCTTGTACTTGATGCGAGTTGTCACTTATGCGTTTTGACGTTTAAGCGAGTTGAGCCTATGCGATTTGTTGACTTTTCTCATCAAAACTTCAAACGACCATAACTTTTGAACCGTAACTCCGTTTTCAACGTTCTACCCATGAAAACGACCGTGAGAACGAGGAGAATAGCACGCCGAATAAACTATGGGTCAACCTTCGAGGCCTAAATCCGCTCCGAACAGAAGTTATTGAGGTTTTTAAGTTGTCGGACCAAATTTTCACCAAGTTTTCATCACAATAACTGTACCTAATCATCATCAATCACAACTCCTTTATCGCTGAATCGATCCTACATCAACTTTATCACTAATACTTCATCAATGGCTACTCAACAAGACATTCATGCAGCCGGTGCTGAAAATCGTCCTCCTATGCTGGAAAAAAGTGGATATCTTCAATGGACAAGTCGAATGCTCCGCTACATCAAAACCAAACCTAATGGAAAACTAATGATTCAATCGATTACGAATGGACCCTTCAAGCCTCGAAAAGTCCAAGATCCTCGAATTCCTAATGCAACACCTCCCGTCCCACCATCTTTTCGTGATCAAGATGAATCAGAATACACTAACGAGGATAAGAAGCAGATCGAAGCAGATGACATGGCAATTCACATTATCCAACTGGGATTACCAAGAGACATCTTTGCTGCTGTTGATAGCTGTGAAACTACTTACGATATGTGGGAACGTGTTAGACGGCTATGTTATGGAACAGAAATTGGACAACAAGATATGGAGAACAAGCTGCTAACTGAATGGGAGAAGTTTACATCAACTCCAGGAGAATCCATTGAATCTTACTATGGAAGATTTTGCACTTTGATGAATGAGCTTATCCGAAACAAATTGACACCCAGAAATATCGTGAGTAACATCAAATTCATCAACAATCTTCAAGAAGAATGGGGACGCTATGTCACTATTGTCAATCAAACAAAGGACTTACATCAAGTGAATTTTGATCAACTCTACGATTTTTTGAAACAAAATCAAGCTGAAGCCAATGAAGTAAGGAAAGAAAGAATGGCAAAGAATCATGATCCCTTAGCACTAATTGCAAAGACACAAACTCCAGTGAACACACAACAACAACCTTCTTCATCATCTTCCACCACCAACAACAACTTGCAGCAATACATTCCACAACAACAACATGTCATCCCTCAACAACAATTCTACCCACCCGAACAACAAGTCATTCAACAACAACAGTATCCACAATACCAGGATCCAGGAATCACTGATATTGAAGCTGAACAAACAGAGGCGTTGTCTAATGCATTCGCTTATTTCACTAAAGTATTCAAAGGACGCTATTCCACACCAACTAACAAAAACCAAAGGATTTCATCAAACACTCGCAACAGGCAAATTGCATAGCCGAGTTTGAATATGGGCCATCAAGGACAAGTGGTTGGAGTTATTGGGAATCAACAGGGATATGCTACTGGATTTCACATGGGTAATCAGAATATGCAGAATACGAGTCAATATGCAGGAAATCAGGTGGCTCAGTATCAGGGTAATCAGATGGGTCAGCATGTTGGAAATCAGATGGGTCAGAATGTTGGGAACAGAACAGTGGGTAATCCGAATGGGAATGTTGTAGCTCCAGTCGTTGGGAATTATGGAAATGTGAATCAGGTTAATAGGGTTACGTGTTACAACTGTCAAGGAGTAGGTCACATTGCAAGGAATTGCCCGACTAAGCTGAAAAAGGAAGGATTCTGCGTATCTTTAGAAAGCATTGCTGTTGGTACAAAAGGCAGAAGCAGGGATGCAGTTGAGTGCTGAGGAACATGACTTTGTCGCAATTATGGATGAATTGGAAGACCGAGAAGATATCAATGCAAACTGCATCTTCATGGCAAATCTTCAGGAGGCTAAGTACGACACTGATTCTGACACACCTCCTGTTTATGATGCCAATGCAGTATCTGAGGTACCAATCACTGATCCATGCTATAACAATGTCATATTTGATGTGTTTACTCATAACGAACAACATTCTGTGACACCGGCACCTACCTATGATACATACTTGGACAATCCGAGTTGTAGCAGTACTAACTCTGAAAATCCATATGTGGATCCTAGTGGAGGCTTTGTGGCACAAAATACTGAGACTGATGAGGAAACACGTGCGTTATTTGAAACATTAATCAATAATTGTGGCATTGAAATTGAGAAAGTTAAAACGGTCAATCGCGAAGTTAAGGCCGCGAATGATAAATTGACCGCTGAGCTTGAGAGGTACAAGGAGAATGCAAAAGCTTTTGAATTTCACAAAAACAAAGAGTCAGAATTAGAAATTGGTTATAGAAATTCCATTTTAAGAGAAAAACAATTGCAAATTAAGTATGACACACTTGATGTTAATTTGAACTTAAAAATCAAATCTTTAAACGAGGTAATTTCTGATCTTCAAAACTAACTTTATAAACAAAAAGAAACTTTTTCTGATCTTGAAAAAGAGAAGAAACAGTTGATTTCAGACTTTTCAATTAGAGAAAATTCTATTCTTGATGAAATTCTTGATAAAAATGAAAAAAATCAACAAATTAGAAAATTTGCTTGTTACAACGGGTCATTCAGCTAAAACAACCAATATATTAATGAATCAAACTAATCCATATTATCATACAATGCAAAAAATGGGTCTTGGTAACAAACCTCCTTGTGTACTCAAGAAAGCTCAGAAAAATCAGAATGTGTTGAATAATGGAAAACCTTTGCATAAACCGCATAAACCCATAAATGTTTGTGATTCCCATGAAACGTTAGAACTAGCTGATGAGAGTAGATCAAAAATGAAACAAAAGAATCCAAAAATCAAACCAATTGATTACAACAAATGGAACAAAATGTCTGGAATTAATTTTGTCCCTAAAAAACAAAAGTCAAAGTTTTCCATCACACCAAGTGTTTTAAACAAAGAGTCAAAACCTGTTTCAAAACCCGTTTCAAAACCAGTTTCAGAACCCGTAGTTGTTTCCAAATATCTTTCGAACATAGAACAAATGTCTTCAAACAATCCTTTTAACACAAGTGATGCTAGAAGCATTTTAGATGATGTTAAAACTAGAATTGGGCAACTTCAGCAGATTGTTAAATCTAAAATCAACATCAGTACTAACAACTGGTTTTCTAGTTTTGACGATGAAATGAAAAAGGTTTTTAAAAATCAAATTGCCACTCCGCTAAATAACATCAGTGCGAGGGTAATTCATTTTGAACAAGCGTTGTTAGAAGAAACATGTGACTTTGTCAAGGACCATAAATCCTTAGTAAAGAAAGCCAATGAAAGTTTTGAACACATCAAAGTTTTGGAAAATTTGAATGCTTCTCTCTTCGAAGATGTTCTGTGTACCGATATTATGTCCATTATTTTACAAACATATTCTGTTGAAGACCATGAAAGACTCCAGTCTGAGACCTCCGCAATTGTTTCAAAAATATGACAAAGCTCTTGAAAAACTTGAAAAAGAAAATGTCTCATATTTTAAACAACTTGATCGAAAAACTAAGGAATGAAAGTATGACAAACTGTCATATGAGCGTGCCTACAAGGACATGAAAGAGCAAAATGATCTTTTTAGAGCTCAGTTGGAATGTCAAAAAGGAAAGGCTATGGATACTAAGATTGCAAAACCATTGACTGAGGAGAAAGCAAATGTTCCCAAACCGGTTTTTAAACCAAAAATGTCTATTTCTCAGCCTCCTCCAAAAGTCAATAAGAAAAATGATTTGTCAAAACAAGTCACTCCACCTGCCCTGCCTAAGCTAAAAGAAAAGATTGTTGAAAATGAAAAAGCGGTTATCGAGAAACCAAAAGTTTTAGCACCTGGCCTTTTTAAGATGAGTACCACTAATGCGTCTGCCTCCACATCTAAACCATATGGCACAAACGACATAAGTTTAGAAAAGCACTCTAAAGGGACTAGGAAAGCTAAAACCACTTCTCTTGATAACAATGTGAATCCTAATGCGTGTGCCTTACCTTCTACAGGACTAGAAAGCACCTCTAGGAGCAGCAAACTAAATCCTAAGAGCAATACAAGGAACAATAGAGTCTCGCCTGCCTCTAAGAGTAGTAGCTTGAATAAAGAAAAGAAAGTAGAAGAACACCCTAGGAATTTACCGCTTTGTAATAAGAAAGACATTTCATATGAATGTAATGAACCTATGAAATCTGCTAAGTTTATTGAATGTGTTGAATCTGTTTGTGTAACTTGCAAGAAATCTTTAATTAATGTTCATGATGATTATGTTTCTAAGAATGAGAATGTTAAGCCTGTTCAGAAGAACGTTCCAAAAAGAAATTATGCTAAATCATTAGGAAGAATAGTTTCAAGCTTTAGGTCTTACACTACTTATAGAAAGCATAGCGTTTACTTTAGGGATGATCTTTGGAAACCAACGGGTAGACTTTTCACACTCCAAAATGGTAGAATGAGTGATAAACCACTACACCCAGTAGAAAACTTCTATGAGTGTGATCAGGATTTTACCTCTAACCTAAAGGAACCAAAATCAAAACGGTTTCCAAAAACTTCTCCTTCTGTATTTGGCAGGTTATCGAAATATGTCTTTGGATCGTCGACTCGGGTTTCTCCAAGCACATGATCGGGAATCTGAAGCTGCTGATCAATTTCGTCAGGAAATTCATGGGAACTGTACGCTTTGGAAATGATCATGTAGCAGCTATCATGGGTTATGGAGATCTTCCATTTGGAAATTATTTGATCACTCGGGTTTACTATGTTGAAGGGTTGGGACATAATTTGTTTTCAGTCAGGCAGTTCTGTGATGCAGATTTAGAGGTTGCATTTAGGAGAAATTCTTGCTTCTTTAGAAACCTAGATGGCATTGATATCTTAACTGGGAATCGTGACATAAACTTGTATGCCATCGACATTAACCAAATGGCCTCTTCATCTCCAATATGTCTTATGACACGAGCATCTGGAACAAAGTCCTGGTTGTGGCATAGAAGATTATCCCATCTCAATTTCGACACCATCAACAAACTTGCCAAAGACAACATCGTCAACGGACTTCCAAAGTTCAAATACACCAAGGATCACTTATGTCCATCATGCGAACAAGGAAAAAGCAAAAGAGCATCATATAAACCTAAACTTGTACCCAGTTCGGAAGCAAAGTTACATATGTTGCACATGGACTTATGTGGCCCAATGAGAGTTGAAAGCATAAACGGGAAAAGTATATTCTTGTTATCGTTGATGACTATTCAAGATATACATGGGTTAAGTTTCTGAGGTCAAAAGACGAAGCACCAGGCATCATCATCACCTTTCTGAAGCGTATTCAAGTACTTCTACAAGCTCCAGCAAGGATTGTAAGAACAGACAACGGCACAGAATTTACAACTCAGGAGTTAAGAACTTATTTTGAAGATGTTGGAATCACTCACCAGACATCAGTGGTTAGAACTCCACATCATAATGGGGTAGTTGAAAGAAGAAATAGAACTCTTGTGGAAGCTGCTCGCACAATGCTCATTTATTCTAGTGCACCATTATTTTTATAGGCTGATGTTGTTGCCACTGCTTGTTTCACTCAGAACCGATCCCTAATCCATCCAAGATTCAATAAAACCCCACATGAGCTAGTGAACAACAAAAAACCTGATATCTCTTACCTTCACGTGTTTGACGCTCTGTGCTATCCAACGAACGACATAGAAGATCTAGGAAAACTGAAAGCTAAAGGTGATATTGGAATCTTCATTGGATACTCAGATAACTCAAGGGCATTCAGGGTGTATAACAAAAGAATTAGGAGGATCATGGAGACGATGAATGTGAATTTTGATGAAATTTCACAAATGGATTCTGAGAGACTTGCTCTAGAACCCGCCCTTAATCCACTGGCTTCTAATCAAAACAGATTAGGACCCGAACCTAACCAGCAGACTTCTGGACACATCAGTTCAGGACTCGTACCCCAAAGTGCTCCATCAACTTCGTTTGACACACCTTCAGAACAAGAATGGGAGAATTTCTTCGAGTTAATGTTCGATGAATACTATGGTGGAACTTCGACAAATGCATCAAATCATCATTCCGCTGCACCAGCTCAACATCCTCAAACACCGCCACCAACAGAAGATGCATCTACCACAATCGAAAGCAACACTCCAACTCCATCAACATCTACTCCAACAACTCCAATTCTTGAAACCGTTCTACCAACAGTTGATGAGCAACACCATAACATATCATACAAGAAGAACCAACACACATCCAAAATGATGCAACGTTAGATGAAGACATATTCGAAAACCCGTTCGCTACAGAATCAGCTGAATCATCTTCAAACTTATGAGAACCATCTAAATCGCATACAGTTAATCTACGGTATCCTTCTACTCTGAAGTGGACAAAAGACCATCCAATTGAACAAGTTATTGGTGAACCTTCAAGGCCAATCCAGACGAGACGCCAACTTGCCACAGACTGCGACTTGTGCATTTACCTTTGCTCAATTAGCAATATCGAGCCAAAGAACATTCGAGAGGCAATGGCAGAACCCGCATGGATAGAAGCAATGCAGGAGGAACTTCTACAATACCATCTACATGACTCATGGGATCTAGTCCCAAGACCAATTAATATTCGCGTCATTGATCTCAAATGGTTATGGAAGAACAAAAAGGATGAAGAGATGATTGTCATTCGCAATAAAGCTCGTCTTGTAGCCAAAGGATACAGACATGAAGAAGGAATAGACTTTGAAGAGTCATTCGCCCTGGTAGCTAGACTTGAAGCAGTCAGGATATTCTTAGCCTATGCAGCTCACAAAAACATCACGGTTTATCAGATGGACATTAAGACTACATTCTTGAATGGAACTCTGAAAGAAGAAGTGTATGTGAATCAGCTAGAAGGCTTCATAGACATGGAACATCCAGACTACGTCTACAAACTCAAAAAGGCAATCTATGATTTAAAACAATCTCCGAGAGCGTGGTATGACGAACTGTCCTCTTTCCTGATCATGAACAATTTCACCAAAGGAACTGTTTATCCTACCTTGTTTACTCGAAAATATAACAATGACATTTTGAAAATTATTTTTAGTTAGTTAAGATTTTTGAAAAACAGTTTTACAACTTTCTCATAAGTTTTCATAATTTTTAGCATTTTAGATCTATTTTTAAAGTTCAAAATTAGTTTTTAATTCAAATAAAATCAAGAAAAGACATAAAAATTAGTTTTAAATTTTAATTAACTTTTGAATTGCATTTTTAGCTGTATAAAAATATTAGATCACTTTTAGGGATTAAATTAGATTAATTTGCATTTAATTCACGTTTTATATAATTCGTACTTTGCATATTAGTTTAAATTTGCATTATTAATTGAAATTCCTTGTTTGCATAATAGATTTAGTGCCTTTAATTACTTCCCTTTACTTTCCCTTGCCTTGTAGTTTAGAAATCACCAAAATTCCCTTTTTCCCATTCAAATCCCGAATAACGCGACGTGAGTTGAAAATTCCATTCATCTCTCGCTTGGAACGATCCCGGTGCTCAAATATAATACATTTGAGTTACCCAAATACTACAATTCTCTATTATTGATCTCTTCCCTAAGAATCGATTTTTGGCGCCACTGCCGGGGAGGGCATGTAGTGAGTTTCCGATTCCGTATCGATTTACGTGCATTTGAAGATCCTTCCCCGAGTGAAGTTATTGTTGTTTTTGTAACTATATCTTTTTCAAAAACCCAAAAAAAAATTTATACAAACCAAAAACATTCTTCCTAGAGTGTTTACAAAACCATAAAAGTTAAAAAACCAACAAAAGAAATCGAAACGTTAATTGTTACGTCGGCTCACCTTGAGAGTACAACCTATACACGGGGTATAAGTAAGTATTGACATTAAATTACAGACTTAAGAAATATCCACTCTTCTTTCCCGCTCCGCTTCGCGTACTTTTGAGAGCTACCGAGAACCGGTTGACGGGACAGTTACCAAAAAATATTGTGTTTTCAAAGTTTTCTTAAATATAAAAACCAAAAAAGATTTTCCTTTTCAAAATTTATTTTTCTTTTATGTTTGCTTTTATCAAAAACCCAAAAATATTCTTCTTTACCCTCTGATTTGGTAATTCTTTCTTGTTATCCCTCTTTTATGTTTAATTCTCAAAATTTTCCCGACTACCTTCCACAGCCCGATATATCTTCGTTCGATCAACGTATTTGCTATGGCTGTGGAGATATGGTAGATTCGTCAAATGGTTTTCGTTGTTTATGGTGTATGCCCGAAATACATTCTATCAAAGAACCCGTTCAGATTATGCATAATGATTCCATGTTTGAAGAACCCACCGGGGGTGTCGAGGACGTTTTCATCGACTTTGATGCCAAAATTACTCAAAATCGAAACGAAATTGAAAGTATGATTAGAACCTTCCTTTCTCAATCTCATGTTTATCAAGAACGAGAACCGGAGACCACAACAGAAGTGGTGGAAATTACTAGCTCTCAGAGCATACCACTTGTCCCACCTCCGGAACCTTATCCTTATCCGTCACAACAATCGTTCTGTTGTGAGTATTGTGGAGGCCCGCACCTTAATTTTGATTTTCAAACACCGAACCCGCTTGATTACGAGCAAGTTCCTTGCTACAATTACGACTATTCTTATGACCCACCTTCGCAATACCAAATGATTCAACCACAACCTCCGTCAAATAATCAAGAATTTCTCCAAGGTTGTCTCAATATGTTTCAATATTTAAAGGAATTAAAAGAATTGATTAATGAACCTGCTCAAGAAAAAGATCCTAATCAGAAGACCTATCGTGAATTATTAGCTGAAGAGGCCGCTAAAGTGATCCAATATCATCCAACTTTCGATTACGATTACGATTCTGATTCTGATGATGAATATACGCCTCCGAGTGGCAATCCCACTCCCGTTTCTGAGCCTGTCATTTCCGACCCTTCCCTTTCACTCACGCTGGTTGAGAGAAGTGACGTCCTTTTGGAAGAGGTCGATGATCATGTTTCTTCGAAAATTGTTGAACCCGTTGACTCTCTCATAATGGGAGATGAGCATCTTAGTACCATTCCGAAAACGGAATCGTCTAGTACTGAGATTCTTGTCCCAATCCCAAGAGAGTCCGAGGTTGTTAATGATATTTGTGATGAGCCTTCTCTTGTTCTTTCGACCGATCATGTTGAGATGTTCTCCGATTCCGATAACGATTCTTATAGAGACATCGATTTCGTCGACGATTTACCTTCTGAGCACGTTCACATAGAAGCAGTAAATGATTTTGAGCCGGAAGATAAAGAGATTAAGCCCGATGATATTCAGATCGAGGATGAAACATTACGTGAGACATTGTTGAATATTCATCTTCTCATTTCTAAGATTGTAGCCCTTAACGATAATTCAAGTTCACATCCTATATCCGTTAAAGATAGTGATTTTTCGCTCGAGCTTGAAGCTTTCCGATTTGAAGAAGAGATTATTGGCAGTCCCACTATTACCGATGTTTATCCTCCGATTTTTGAGCTATTCTACTTTGATGTTGATGAGAGCAAGGTTTTGAACAAGATTTTCGATGATCCGACGAATGACCCGATCATTGAGGATGCTATTGATGACTTGATACCACCGGGTATTGAGGATGCTGTGAATGATCCCGAGGGGGATACGTTGTTGATTGATGATGATTCTATTAGGTCACTAGTTTTACAACACAAGCTTATAGAGAAATAGATGAAGGCGGATGAACAAGTATCAAACACAAACACACAATATGAGTAGCACGGTTAGGCGTAGTGAGAGTGAATGAAAAGAATAACTTGAACAACCAACCCTCAAATGAGGGTTTACAATAGTTTATATAGGCAAGGAGCTAGGGCAACACTCCCTCTCCTTCCCTATTCCTTATTGGGCTTGGGCCTCAGCTTATGGGCCTTCTACATAAGCTGGACCTTAAACAAACATAAAGGCCATAATAAAGCTACCTATTACATATGAAATATAAATACTTGAAATACTGTTTAGGAGTGATTCCAACAATCTCCCCCTCAAGTATATATGAATGTAAACGGTGAAGGCGTTGATGTAATAGTAGCTGTGACGTCTTCTAACATTCTTCTTTCTTGTGAGAGGAATTGTCTTGATTCGAACAATCTCCCCAGTGTAGAGAGATCGTTATCTTTGAGCAGTTATGCTTCGACGTCATCTTTAACTTTGTTCTTTGATAATTGTTCTTTGTGGTGAAAGTGATAGTATGTTGTTGTCTGCATCAGTCTGCCTCAGGTCTGCTTCGCTACTCCAGTGTCTCCACGTCATTCTTCAACATGCTCACACGCTCTTTGACGTTGGAAATCAATACTGATGAAGTTCTGTAAGTCTTTAACTTTGTAGATTCTTTGATTGATGAAGAATCATTCTGACTGTTGTGTTGCATTCGAATAGAACTTTCATTAGTGATGATGTTGGCGTGAGCATGAGAAGAATCAGCACGATCATCCCGCTCCGGAGCTTCCATAAGAAGAAAACATTTCAAACAGTTAGTAATAAGCGGTTTCCGGCACTTACAAGTTTGAACTTCGAGAGTGTTAACAGCATAGTGTGAAAACACAACTCTAATTCTTACAAAAGGCCGTTCCTGAACTGGAGTCCCACAAGTGAGATAACGCGATGTACCGAAGTACATCTACAGTTCAGATGAGTCGCTGAGGTACACCGAAGCATCACCTCACGACTGTAGACCGTTTGAGACACACTCTGCGTAATCCACGGGGAGTTACCAAAGTGACCTGCTGTCAGGGCTGTTTGATGTTGACCCTGGCAGGAGTTTCCATTCAATCACTGAGGATCACAAATGTGAACCTCTCATAAATGTTCTCGACAGATTGCTAAGATCTGTGAAGGACTCGATATGAACCACTGAATCACTGAAGATCTTATTTGTTGATCAACAAGTGATTAAATGTCAAGTGTTCCTAAGAGATCTTTTGATGAATCTCGTGGCTCTAGACTCAATAGTGCGTTTTGGTTTTCCTGAGCGGAGACTAGGGAGAGGGTCTCCTTCTTCAATACCAGCGATCTCTAAGAGAAAGCCAATAGTTTATGTAGGGTTCCCTGTGAGAATGAAACAAGTTTCTGTTGAGAGAAACTTGAGTGGCTAAGAAGGTTTAGTGCATGCGTCACTGGGTCCATGACGACTTTTAATCTTCAATACCAGTGTCACTAAGTGACAACCAGTAGCATATGAATTGAACCCGGTGTCTGCCCTAAGTTGAATAATCTGGAGGGCTATTTCTTTTCACCCTTTACTTTACATTTCTTTTTGATTCTTCAACTCCTTCTTTCTCCGATTCTCATTTTCTCCTTTTTATAATCATTCCTAAGGACTTCTAACACTAACTAATGGTAGTGTCCTTGGGTAGATCCCTCCGGCTCTGGCGGATCATAGGACGGTTATTCCTAACCTTAGTCACCTTATAACTCCATGACTATCCTATGTTTGCCATTATAACCACTGTAAGTTAAAATATCTCTCAAAGGGTTTGTAAATGAAAAACATGTTTGAACCACAGTGAGAGATAAGTTTTTGCATAAATACTCCCCCTCCACGTGTGCTTAATAGTTTTAATGGTTAAATGCACAGTGAGGAAAGAGCGCGCACTTTATGAATTGATCCACTAAAGATAGACAATCTCCCGCGAGACACGGTTACGTTGAATAGTTAAAGAGTTACATTGTCAGCTTTTAGGTGACAACTAGCTCTAATAACTACCTTGAAGGTGTAGACAAACCTCGAAAGGTTGTCATACCCGTCAGAGTTCATGTCTATCAAGAGCTTCTCGAATGGTACCTTCTACTAAGACGAGTCCTTTGCGAGACACGTTTACATCACTAGCGAACTAGCTTGAAATTATTACCCGTCCAGGACAAGTCTTTTCGAGTTATAAACAGTTTTGTACCGTCAATTCGTTGGTTAAGTCTGAGGTACACGGATTCATTTGCATTCAGCACAACATATTTCTTATCACACAAATTTTCTCCCCCTCAAAAATGGCATATAAAAATGTTATTTTTGAACGGTTGAGAATAAATATGACCATTTTGAGTGTTGCGGGAAGAGTGACCACTGTGAACAATTTGTGAACAAAGTTTTAATCAAATACTCCCCCTCAACTAGTGATATAAACGGTTGAGATTTTGAAATCATATGGGGAAGTACTTGTCTTTTTGAGCAAAACCTTGAAAAATGAAAGGTTTGATAGGTTTTACTCAAAAATAAGAAGCTTTCGCTCCTTTTATAAGGATTGTGGCACTGAGGCGTACCACAGGGTCCTTTCTTGACCATTACGGGTTGTACACTGTTATGTGTGCACAAGCCATTCACATAATATAATCATTCATCCAAAATCATATGAAGGAAACAATTCAAGGGGTACCAGGAAGTGCAGTGATGTTCCCAGGAGTGCGCACAGGGCGTTGAAAGCCGGTGATGTTTATCCTGGGTCTACCACCAACATAGCTTTCCAAGCGTCTGAACTGATCCCTTCTGAACAACCGTTCATCAATCATGGTGATGATCCTTCTCACATCCCTTCTATCCTGAGAGTTCCAGCGCTTAGGATTCCCAACCTTCAAGCGTATATCCTTCAATCTGTACGCCAATCCATCCCTAACCATCTTCAAGGTATGATCCCCGAATTTATGGAGCTCACTACACGCCATTAAGCAGTTTCTGCGAAGTTCACTGCGGTAAACAATGCCGAAAGGTTTGCTGATGAGCGTAAGTTGTTTGAGCTGGTTGATGTCAGGAAGATCAAGCTGTGGTGGAGTGAAGTTTACACGTTTCTGATATGATTCAACAGCCATCTGGATATCTTCGACACGTTCTTTGATCACAATGCGTCTAATGAAGATGAGAACTGACTTGATAAATTCACGTTGAATTTCAGTCGAGAATTGTCTCATACGACCCTGTACTTTGGCAAGGTACATGTCTTCGATGTCGTTGAGAGACAAGTTCTCAAAGTCAGCCTCTGAGAATTCATAGTCTTGTTCATCTTGTCGTTTGACTATGATATTCTTCAAGAATGTGTAGTCCCATTTAGACTTGAGATCAATGTGTTTGATGGCCACGATGTTCTTTGAGCAATACACTTCATGTTGAGACTTCTGAACCATGCAGCTTCTGTAGTAGATTCTTCGGCGTTCAGGCCAATGATGAATCCCATACAATGCATCTTGGTCGTATGCTTGCACTTTGTCAGAAAACAAGTGATTTGCACGTTCCTCGATAGCTATGCAGTTTGAGTAGGTAGCTGCTGGGAATGGAAGAGTTAATGATGTAGCGTATTTTCTTGAACCATCACCACCATGGAGAAGAAATTCCAGGTCTGTGTTGAAGAAATATCTGAAGGGAATCCTTGGTTCATCTGGTTGGCCGATTGTTGGTAGAGGTTTGGTCCAGTCAGTGTAATATGGAGGGTTGTTCCGTTTAGTGAAGTCGATGTTTGCTTCTGGGTTGAGCCAATCCATGTTGTTAGACATGGCTCGAGCAATGTTTTCAAGGTGATATTCAACCTCGATTGCACTTTCCGAGCTGTTTTTCAACAGAAGGAATGCGTCATTCTTGATGCGGTTCAACTCGGATTTCGTCATCTTCTTCACACGGAATCTTTCTTGCAAGATTTTTGCATGCTCCAAGGTACTACCGTCTACCAATTCTTGACCTTCTTCAGGGTAGGGAGTGTCGTTAACAAGAGTAGAAAACCAATCAAATTCTGCAGTTTTATCGTCATCAAGCCATGGTACGACGTCATTCAGAGTCGTTTTCTTCTTCTGTTTTGAAGGCCTTGATGATGATTTTGGTTTCTGCACTTGTTTTGGTGAGGTGGGTTGTTGTCGGGGCTCAAGGACCTCTTCATCGTCACCACCTGTGTACTCAAAGTAGTCACCTGTTTTATGAGTCCGGGGTGGTGACTCGGAATCGTCCTGAGGTTTATCAGTAGAAGACCGAGGTGATGGAGACTTATGTTGAGAAGAAGTCCGATGTGGAGGAGGTGGCATAGATGTATATTGACCAGACTGCTTCTGACGTTTAGGTGAAGAGTCCTTATCCTTATCATCGTCATCTCTTGGTCGTTTGGGTTGATCGGCTGACTCCTTGCATGATGATCTGAGTTGATAATCAAGTAGAATTTCGAAAAATTTAGCTTCATCTGAAGTAAACGTTCCAGATCTCTTTGACATTTGCATCACAAGTTTAGCGATTAACTCAGATTCTGAGAGATCAGCTTCTTTTGCCATTGTATGTTTGACCAATGCTACGATGTTAGGGGTGAGTTGTCTGGAAAATACTTCTTTTGTCACACTAGGGACAGTGTCGAGAAGAAACTTGTGGGTTTGTTCTCTTGCAGACTTTTCCAGTTCCTTTTGGACTTTTGGAACGACATCCTGAAGGTACTTTTGAGTGTAACCTTCAATCATTTCATTCAGTTCCCCCTGACGATGACTTCTCATGAATTCCTGAATAGCTTTCCTATCTTTCCGCATCTCGTCATTCTCATCATGTAAGTACTGCATTTGTTCAGCATACCAATTAAGTTTTCTTTGAAGCATGTCCTTCTTTCTAACTTGTTTGACAGCTTTCACAATTCTTGCATGTGTTTGAGAAATCCAAGACTTTGGTGGTTTCTTCACGGATTTGGATGATGATCTGGTTGACTTAGTTGATGGTGGTGGTGATGAATGAGATGAAGAGTCCGATGATGAGGAGACATGAGGAGACTTCATGTCCTTAGGAGTATCTGAGGTTTTCTCCTTTGAGTGAGTTGGACTGTCGAGAAGAAACTTTGTATAATCATCCTCGTCATCTTTAGACTTTTCTTTCTCAGTTTCCAGTTTCTCAAAATCATACTCAATAGTGTCTTCAACAGGCGGTTGTTGTTGCAGAAGAGTGGTGGCACCAGATCCCTTATCGGGTTGATTAACCGCATCAGGATCTGGAGAGGAGTGGGCAGCACCACTTGATCCTCCAGGGCCACCCATTTGATCTTTAGCAAATTCAGCGGCCTTTTGAGTGTGTCGGACGTTGTGAAACTTTTTTCTGTATGATTTATCCAATTGCTCTTCGTCTTCTTCTTCAGAGCTCTCATCATAAGGTACAATAGCTGGAGTCTTCCCTTTTTCTTGGACAGCTGGAGGACTTGGAGGTTTTGTCACTGAGGCAGGTGTTTCGGTTGCAGTAGCAGAGTAATGAACCTCTTCATGTGTCTCAGTATCTTCAGAGCTCTCATCCCTAAGTTGTCTTTGAGGTTCAAGTGTGGGAATAGGTTCGGCTTCCTTTACGGGAACAATCCTTTTAGAAGGAACTTTCCTTTTAGGAACCTTCCTTTGACTCACAGAACTTGTTGTGCTTCCTGCACTTCCTCTTCTGGTTCTCCTGACAGGTGTTCCAGAAGATTTTTCGTCAAGATGACCAACTTTGCCTTGTCTAACTGCTTCCAGATATCTCTTGTACGTTTCGAGCTTTCTGACATCTTCAGTTAGAAGGAAATCTGGCAGCACAGCACCTTGTTTCTTTGTGGACGTTTCCTTGATTCTGACAGAGAGAATAGGTTCTGTCAACATGTCGTGATTGTCGGGGTCATTGAGCCTCTTGGGAATATCAGGATGAAGTCCAAGTGCTCTCTGTATCAACAGTTTAGTATATCTGATGTAGGGAATCTTTGAGCCAAGTTTGCTGAGAAATGACATCATGTCATCCCAAATCAGAGCTTCAATAGCGATGTGTTTCATGTTTACGAATGCCCAAAATATTTGCAGTTCTATGAGCTTAGGATGCTCATAGCCGCTATCACGACCAGAAACAGACTTGGTGATGATCATGTAGAGTGTTCTCCATGGTTGAGGAATACTCTTAAGCTCTACATGAGAGTGCTTAGAGATTACTCCTGTAGCCTCGTCATAACCGATATTGATTAAGAATTGGAGAGTTAACTCTTCAGCAGGTGTGGCATAAAGTTTGGTTGGATTGACTTCAGGAATAAGGAGAGCAGCCCTTAAGTCTGCAGGTGTAATAGTGACTTGTTTGTGGTTCAGAGTCACTGTCACAGCAGTCCTTCCTTTGACCCTTTCCATAGTGTTCCAGAACTGTTGGATGTAGATCTCAGGAATGGTTGCAGAGTGAGTAAGCATGTTCTGATACGGATGAGTCCTCAGAATATCGATAGCAATAAGACATGAAGATTCAGAGCAAGTAAGGGTGTCAAAGTCAACACGGAGGTTATTCTTTCCAATCTTCATTGGATACCCATGAGGATAGATATCAGCAATGGAGAGAATTTCAGGTGCATCCACATTCATTTGTTCAGCCATGTCGTGATCTGAAATAACATTAGCCAAAAGAACCAACATATCGAAAGACATAATGTTAGTCAACAGAAGGTCTTATTGTCTAGTTGTTGAATGTACAGTGATAATGATTGTTACGAGTCCTAAGTCACTTGTATGTTCAATAGTTCAATGCTATCGTGAAATGTTTCGTGAGTTAGTTAACTTTAAGTTTTAAAGTTTATTTTATCACTTATTGTTCACAACATATCAAACGATTTAAGTTTATTAGTGACATTTTTGGATTCGTGATGATATGATTAGTTTATTTACAAGTTTGTACAAGTAACAATTCATCATGAAGGTCAATCCAGGGTTAAGCGTAGTTTTGGCAAAGTTATGCGTAGACAGGTATGATATATGCTTAGGCGTAGACTTACGCGTAGAATCCTATCTTACGCGTAAGAAATGTTACGCGTAGGAAAAAGAGACATTATGCGTAGAGCTTATGCGTAGGCATATATTATCCTTACGCGTAAGGCTACTCGTAAGAGTTAACCTTAAGCGTAGGGTTTACTGTTTACGCATATCCTTCACAGGATACGCGTAGTCCATTGTAGAACCTTATGCGTAGAAGCTACGCGTAAGACAAGTCTTACGCATAACAAGCTACGCGTAAGGTGATCCTTATGCGTAGATTAGTAACCACCTTGATTCTGAATGTTACGTGTAGAAAAGGCCTGAAATAAATCCATCAAATCATCAACATTAACACATACATTCATTTTATCAATAGATCATGGCATTAACATATGTTACACAGTTATGCGTAGAATTGCATACGCGTAGACTAAACCCTAGATCTACGTGTATGGATTCTAGCCATAGATTAAGCACCAAACTTTTTCTGGTATATCATAGACGTTGTGAGAACATGTAGACCAAGTTTTAACACTTATTATGCAGTGAATCAAAAACACCCAAATTTTATGAACTTTAAACCCTAGTTTCGAATTGATGTCCAATTCGTGTTTCTGGGTGGTTATAGACTATGGAAATCATCAATTCAACAACGTAAGAGTATAACACAACAATCTTTTTGATCAAATCACTTATCATTCTAAAATACCCAAATCGACTTATAAACCCTAGTTTTCAAAAATCTTCAATTAGTGGTTCTGGGTGGAATTTGATGGTTAAACTGGTATCAGTGATGTAATAAGAACGTTTTGACACCAATCATTTCACCCCAAACACACAAGTATTGATTGTGTGTTCTTACGCATAAGTGTAGAACACAAAATCACTCGTAGAATATGTTTTAGCCGTAGGATTTACTTGAGATTCAAAACCATTGTTTAGAAACATGATCCAAACACAGAAACACTTACAGATTGATAATCGAAAGCACGGATTTGTGAAACGAATATGGACCATAGATGATATTAGGTGAAATAATTAATGTGATGGAAATAAATGAGGTGGGTGGAGTATTTTGTATAAAGTAACTTTAAGGTTTTGACAGTTATAGTCCCTCCACCTTTTCCTTTTTCACACAAAGCCTTTTAACTTCCATTTTGGTTACCAAACGAAGATTTTTGGGAAAGAAACTTGACGACACTCCCCCTCGACTTGAGAAAATAATGAAAGGTTATTAATTAAAGTCCGAGGAGTGTCAATGAACCAGAAATTTACCACCATTTGTAGAAAAAATCAACCGAGATGTGATAACATGCAAGTACACAGTTGTTTTGAAGCAGTTAATGGATTATTTTCTCCCCCTCAACACTTGATCGGAAAAATACTGAATTTTGAAAGATAAAAGTGTTGACGGAAGAAATGTACTTGCCATGTTGAAAGAAATATAGATTAGAAGAATATTTTTGTTGTTTTATCGGATTTTATATTTTTGTATTTTGTTTTTGAAAATTTTATGTACAAAAGATGTTTTGGTGTTTGACAGGTTTTTAAGACTGTTTTAAGAGGTCATCCAATTCCTCTTGAGTCAAACACCGCATACCAATTCGGTGGACCAACTCATTAAACCTTGCGGGAGGCAAGGCTTTGGTGAGCAGATCTGCCAATTGGTATTCAGTACCCACAAAGTATAATTCAACGGTACCCTGTTCCACGTGGTCCTTGATGAAATGATAGCGTAGATCGATGTGCTTTGATTTCGAGTGCTGAACTGAGTTGCACGAGATTGCAATGGCACTCCGATTGTCGCAGTACATCGGGATTCTGTCAAATACATAACCATAGTCTTTGAGTTGTGTTCTCATCCAAATGACTTGAGCACAATACGCGGACATGGCTACATATTCTGCTTCGGTTGATGACAGCGATGTACAGTCCTGTTTCTTAGATTGCCAAGACACCAGTTTATCACCGAGAAATTGTAGAGCTCCTGAAGTACTTTTCCTTGAGTCTAAGCATCCTGCGTGATCAGCGTCTGAAAAAGCTATTAGTTCAAAACCAGAATCCTTCGGATACCAGATCCCCAAATTAATGGTTCCCTTGATGTATCGGAGGATTCTTTTAGCCTCAGAGAGGTGGGTTTCAGTTGGACGCGACTGATAACGGGAGCATAGATAAACAGCAAAGACAATATCAGGTCTGCTAGCTGTTAGATACATGAGAGACCCAATAATACTTCGGTATTTGGTAGGGTCAACCAATTTCCCATGTAAATCAGCGTCTAATTTCTTGGTATGAGCCATTGGTGTGGCATAAGTATCACAGGTAATCATTCCAAATTTGTTTAACAGTTCAAGGGCATATTTGGACTGACTCAGAAAAATACCACGGGGTGATTGATGAACTTGCAGTCCTAGAAAGAACGTAAGTTCACCCATCATGGACATTTCAAAATTTTTCTTCATTAGTTTTGCAAAAGCGATTGAAAACTTTTTATGTGTTGACCCAAAAATGATGTCATCCACGTAAATTTGAACAATTAAGATGTGTGCCCCGTGATATTGTATAAAAAGAGTTGGGTCAACCGATCCTTTGGTGAAATTATTGGCAATGAGGAAAGATGATAGCTTATCGTACCATGCCCGAGGGGCTTGTTTGAGACCATATAGGGCTTTGTTCAGTTTGTAAACATGGTTCGGGAACTTAGGATCAACGAATCCATCTGGTTGGCTGACATAGACCGTTTCTTTAAGTTGCCCATTGAGAAACGCCGTTTTGACATCCATCTGATAGACCGTCATGTTCATATGAGCCGCGAACGCGAGAAATATCCGAACAGCCTCAAGATGAGCAACCGGAGCAAAAGATTCTTCAAAGTCTATCCCTTCTTCCTGACGATAACCCTTAGCAACTAGCCGTGACTTGTTTCGGATGACATTCCCTTCAGCATCCAATTTGTTTTTCCAAATCCATTTTAGACCAATGACGTAGACCCCTGTTGGTCTTTCAACCAGTTCCCATACTTCAAGACGTTTGAATTGATTGAGTTCTTCTTGCATGGATTCAATCCAGTTGTCTTTTGTCATTGCGTCTTTAATGTTTTTAGGTTCAGATTGGCAGACAGTGAGTGCATAAATGCAGTGTTCACCATCTGAGCGAAGACGTTGTCTCGTAACGACTGGTTGATTCGGGTTGCCAATAATGTTAGCTAGAGGATGGTCTTTTGTCCATCTATGTGTAGAGGGTTGATGTTGATATACATTGTGCAGATTCTGAGGATTCAAATGGTTTGTTGAAGATTCCGCAACATCTGGTGTAGCAGTCTCATTTGCAAACGGGTTGAAGAACGCATTTGGATCAAAATCTGCAGGTGGGGGTACTTCATTCAGAATATCATCAGCTGGTTCATCATTGTTGGAAGCGGTGTGTTCAACTGTTGTGTTGGAGTCAATTGGTGTAGGTACATCTTCAACAGTAGTTGTTGTAGCAGGTGTATCAGGTATAGGAATATTATCAGGTTGTGCAGCGGAAACAGCGGATACACCAGGAGCACGTTCATCAATGTCGTCACAGAACAGAGGAGCAAATAACCTTTCCATTTGTTGACGAGTTAGCTGAGGGCTTTCTTCAGCTGATGATGGGGGTTGAGGGAAGTTTAAACGGTTGTGTCCGGGTTCTAAGCTGTTATACTCAGAAGCCATTTCCGTGAGTTCATCGAAATGAGCATGAATCGTTTCCATTACCTCCTTAGTTCGACGATTCCAGATTCGGAAACCTTTAGAATTGTCACAGTATCCAATAAAGACTCCAATATCAGCTTTAGCTTTGAGCTTTCCAAAATCATCACGATCATTATTCGGATAGCAAAGGGATCCAAATACATTAAAGTGTTTAAGGTTCGGTTTATAGTTGTGGACAAGCTCAAAAGGTGTTTTGTTGTGGCGTTTTGTGATCATGGAACGGTTTTGAGTATAGCATGCAGTAGATACAGCTTCTGCCCATAAGTAATCTGGAAGGTTAGCATTGATTAACATTGTTCTTGCAGCTTCCACTAACGTTCGGTTTCGTCTTTCAACAACTCCGTTTTGTTCAGGTGTCCGTGCAATAGATGTTTGATGCTGAATTCCCACTTTCTCATAAAATTCACGAAGGGTTTTGTTAACAAATTCAGTTCCTTTGTCTGTTCTGATGATTCTGACGGTGTTGCGGAGCTGAACCTGTATCTTTGTGAGAAAGGTGATGATCATTTGTGGAGCTTGGTCTTTGCTACGAAGAAAGTAGACCCAAGTCCATCGTGAGTAGTCATCAACAATTACTAAGATGTAGCGTTTGCCATTGATCGTTTGCACGTGCATCGGGCCACACAAATCCATGTGAAGAAGATGAAGCACATGCTGAGAGCTGTGTTCCACCTTTGAAGGAAAATGAGCACGAGTGCTTTTCCCTTGTTCACATGCGGAGCAAAGGTGATCTTTTGAATACCGGAATCGTGGGAGTCCTTCAACTAGTTTGTGTCGAGCAAGGTTGGTGATGGTTTGAAAGTTTAAATGTGATAGACGACGGTGCCATAGCCATGATTTTGTAGATGTTGCCTTTGAAAGTAAGCAAATGGGAGAGGAAGCAACCATGTCTTGCATAGAGATAGTGTAGAGACTAGAATTACGCGAGCCAGACATAAGGTCGTTTCCTTGTAGATCACGAATGAAACAAGTTTTCTCCCTGAAAGCAACTTCCAAATCTCCATCACAAAATTGACCTACTGAAAACAGATTGTGACCGAGGCCTTCCACATAGTAAACCCTGCTGATTTCGATGTTCCCATTAACATAATCTCTGTAGCCCATGATGGCTGCGAAGTGATCGTTCCCGAATCTGACAGTGCCAATGAACTTTGCAATAAAGTTTGATAACAGTTTAAGGTTGCCTGTCATGTGTCGGGAACATCCGCTATCAACAATCCAGAGAATGATCTGTATCACCTGCATTACACACAGACGACACAGATGGAATAGAAGTAGATGTGGAACCCGAATTGTGAGAGGGTTCCGAAGCAGATATGTTAGACATACACACATTTATAATTTTAGGCATCCATTTAAATCCTAGTGTGTTATATATCCATTTCTGCCATCTATAACTGCTCTTTGCTTTAGTCTTAGTGAAAGCACTAGGTGGTACTGCATTCTTAGGAGGTGAAGCGGGAGCTACTGTGATAGCAATGGTTGCCTTAGAATCTAAAGATGGTGGTTTACCAAGCACAGACTTAGAATGATTAGTGGGCCTAGAGGTATTCCGATTCTTAGGATTCCGTAATCTAGAGATTATAGCTTTAGCAACACATTTGTCATGACAATCAGAATTCATACTCTTTTGACAAATATCACAAGGTGCATCAGACTGAATATCAAAGGTACTCAATGGTTTAGCATACGTTACATCACTATTTCTATTACATTTGCCAGACGCAACATCTATAGTGGAAGTAACGTGAGTTTTATTCAGATTCCTAGGGTGTTCTTCTACTTTAGCATTCCTTATTGATCTTTTCTTAGGTCGCAACTTCCTATTCTTCGTTTGAGTGCTTCTAGGCTGTGAAGTGCGGACGTTTGGAAAAGATGCAACTATTCCTGTTTCAGTAGAGGGAAACACATTAGCAACTTGTGATTTGGCAGTGGGAATTCTAGGTTCACGATTACTGAGTGTGACTGGTGCTAATCTCTTAATCACTGTAGGCGGGAGTTGTTCATACTTTCCTAACATTTCCCGTAACTTAGAGATGGTGTGAATCAGATCTTGATTTTCAGAACGAATATTACCAGCAAAATTCATGACTTCTCTAGTGTGAGCAAGATAGTGATCAAGTTCATTAGATGCTTCATCTCGAGTCTTTTTGAGTAAATCAAATATGACACCATATTCCTGTTTAACTTTTAAAAGTTCTTGTTCATATTTTGAGATTTGACTTTTCAAAGACACGTTTTGATCATCCAGTTGCTCAATTTTAGGATCAGAAGACTTTGCACTCAATTGAGCGATTTTCTTTTGAAAACTAAGTTGATGGTTGTGAATATCTTTTTCACACCAATGAAGACGACGTTTTGCATTGTAAATTTCCGTGTGTAATCGTTTATTTTCAGCTTTTAAAGACTCGATCTGAAGCACATTATAGGTGTTTTCAACAGTTACAACAGTTTCAACAATATCAGCAGAGATATGATCAGATGCATATGGCAACGAATAGAGTAGCACAACATTATGGATATCAGCACAGATAACATCTTCCAAGAGTCGATCAACATCTTTTCTCAACAGTTTCTTTTTCCGTTTTGTGTTAGTAATAGATGTTTCTGTTTTCTCGAAAACGTTTTTCATTACCCCAAGTTCCTTATGAAAATCCTTTTCCCAGGCAATTGCACAACTTTTCAAGTTTTTAACATTAGGTAAAAGATTTTTCTGAAAAATGTCTCTTTGTTCGCGCGCCAGAGGCGATTGAAAATGTTCAACTTTTATTTCAGATCGATATTCTATCTCATGTTGTAAAATTTTGAGGTCAGCCATGAAAATGTCAAAATATCGAAGAATTTTTCGATTTTCAGGTTGTGAGTTTACTTCGCTAATGGAAGGTAAAGGACCATAAGTTTGTGCAAAGACTGTTTTGGGATTAACAATAGAAGACTCGGGTGTTTTGATGATAACCCTTGGTGTGTTAGAAGAATCCGTTGGTGTGACGAAAGTGACCGCGTTTTTATAATTAAAAGGTTTGTTGTAAACAACGTTTTTTAATTTTGATCGACTCTCGTCTTCTGCATCTAATTCCTCTTGACGATGGTATTCAACAACACTCATGACAGTATTATCAATTTTGTATTTTGCACTGGAAACTTCAGGAGTTGATTTGAATGTTTTTAGTGAAAGCTTTGGTTTGTAATCAGCTAGATTTTTTCCATATCCATTTGGATTAGGTTTTAAGGTAAACTTTTCAATAGCTGTTACTGATTCACCATGTTTGTAAACAACAGTTTTAAACTCTTTAAGTTTGTTTTGCAAACCGAGAATTTCTGCAAGAAGGTCATCTACCCGATTCGTTGAATGCTTTTTGTATGCGGAGAACTGTTTTTGACAATTTAACAACTCAGCCTTAGCATTTTGATTTTCCAAGGTGAGAGCGTTAAGTTGCTTTTTATGTTCATGTTTCAGTTGTTCTAATTCGGACAACAAAGCATTCTTCGAGGCGGCTAGATCACGCATCTGTCTCTCTAAATATTTTTCGTTTTGATGAGATTTTGCAAAAGCGGCTTCAAAACCTTTTTCACGGTTTTCTTGAGTTTTGAAAAAATTGAGTTGCATTTGTAAACATTCAAAATCCTTGGTTAACAGTGCATTTTTACTTTTTAAGGATTGATTTAATGCATAACATTCCTCCATTTTGATTTTATGGTCTTGAATTAACCGAGCAAAATCCGGATGAGGCAACAGATCATCTTGTTCAACGTGAGTCTCAACATGATCATTCGTTAGATCCTCAAGTACGATCACGGAGTCAATTTGATTATCAAAGGGGACCATAAGGTCATCTTGATCGTCAAATGTAACTACAGGGTTAACTTGATAATCATCAGAAGAAGATGTAGAAGACTCATTTTGAACAGTCTGATCCGTGCCGGATTCAGATATTGGCGGAGATATTAGTTCAGATATGATGATGGTTTGTTCGGGTACCTGAGACAAGCCATCAGTGTCATACACTGGGCCTGTATCACTCATGTGCAGCTCATGCATATTAGCCATCAACATAACAGCTGCATTCGCCTGCAAATCCTCCATATCATCATCTGAGTCTGCATCTGCCATAAAGCTCTGTTCTTTGGTTGTGAGAGATCCACCAGCTTCATCCTTAAGAGCCAAAAGTAATGCCTCTTTGAAATAAGCACTGCCCCTAGTCCTTGGCTTTGGGCATGCATTAGCCAGGTGTCCCTTCTCATTGCAGTTGTAGCATCGAAGACCATTTAACCGATTTTGAGCATTTCCCGTTTCCACCACTTGAGCTCTGTTGTTATTCCTACTCACAGCATTAAACCCTTGACCACCGCCCATCTGACGACCATAATCACGATTCTGAACTTCAACACGTCCATTGTTCACAACAGCTTGAGTCCGTGTGTTAGATGAGGAACGAATACGATTGTTTGATTTGTTGGTGTAACGGCCAAAAGCATTAGCAATCATTACAAATCCTTTTTGCAATGCTTCGAACGGATCTGTTTCCTCAGTAGCTTCACTGACATATGCTTGAGCATTGTTGCTGTATGGAACCAATTGATTTTGTTGAGATTGAGGTTGTTGTTGTGAAGGTGTGTTGGAAGCAGTTGGTTGAGTTGCTGGTTGAGAGGGATAATTCTGTTGAGCATACAAGGCAAGTTGTTGATTGTCCGGTTGTGACTGTTTAGCAATTTGAACACGGAGAATCCTTTCCCGATCAACTTCCTTCTCATGAGGCTTCAAGTAATCGTACAACAATCCATAAGTAGAATGATGCATATTCTTCGCTTGACGGAGAAAAATGACATACTTCTCCCATTCTGGACCAAGACTACTCAGGAACTTAGTATTCACTGCAATTCTTGGCATGATGATGTTGTGTTTATCCAAATCATTGATGATATCTGAAAATCGATGATGATAGGACTCTAGTGTCTCTCCAGGTTCAATCATGAAGTGTTCATAAGCCAAGTAAATTTTGGATTCCAAATCCTCCTGATTGAGTACAGATCCTTCCATAAGAAGACGAATATGATCCCACATTTTTTGTGCAGTCTTTTGAGCATCAACACTACGAAGAATTGGGTTTGGTAATCCTAAAAGGATGTATTCCATTGCAAGTTCATCAGCTTCATAGTGTAGAAGTTCTGTAGGATTTAAATCTGCAACAGTAGCAATGTTGGTTTGTTCATCTCTTGGTGGAACTGCGTTTGGATCTCCGGGTACAATGACAGTAGGCATCTCAAATGGACCTTCCAAGATAACCTTCTTTAAGAACTTTCCATGTGGCTTCTTCAGATCACAGAACCTAAAGAACCTTATCACCCATTGATCGTAGTTTCCTGGAGTGAGCATTGGAGGTCTATCAAGTGATCCAGCTTCATGAATTGATTGTTGGCTGCTTAAAGCTTCACACATCTTTGCAAACCAAGTGGGTTCCTTCATAGTGCTTCGTGATGGATGTTGATTGAAATCGTTTGTGTAGGGTAGAGTTTGAAGACTTGGTGGTGGTTGAACCATTTGTGGTTGTGGAATTGCACCAAGTTGTGGAGTATGTTGCTGATTAAATTGTTGTTGATAAATGGCTTGTTGTTGATTCCATTGTTGATGTTGTGGAGTTAATTGTTGTTGTTGTTGATGATTATAAGTGTGAGGGAAGTAGTTAGAGTATGGTGGTTGAGACATGATGATAAACTTGTGTAGTAAGAATGGATCTTTGTAGTCGAATGAACCTTTGTTGATGAAGTATCCTTAGGCGTAGAAATGGCAAGAACCAAGTAGCACTTATGCGTAAAAACACCAAAAGTTACGCGTAACAAGAATAGTTACGCGTAGGATTTAGCTTACGCGTAAGCAGGAGAAAAGACTAAAGTTATGCGTAAACAGTAAGTTAGGCGTAGAAAGTTAGGCGTAGGATTACCTTATGCGTAGGACTAGGTCTACGCGTAAGATGAATCTTAAGCGTAAGATTTTCTACGCGTAAGCTTTATGCTTAAGCGTAAGATTAGGGTTTTATCCCAAGTGATCTTTCACACTTCACAGTGCAAAAGATATCCAAAGTCGACGTATTTTCAGACTTATCCAAGTAAGAAAACACGGAATAAGTAAGAAAATTGAAGATCAAACCAAGGAAAGTCTTACGCGTAATTTTAGGGTTTTGTTAAGCGTAAGATTACTCGTAACTTTGATTCTATCCAAATGTGTTTCTAAACCAGTTTTTTTGTTATGGAATAGCTTCAATAGTACCAAAAGAACACAAGAGTGTGAATTTTGATGTACCAAAACTGCTAAACGGGTTACGCGTAGAACGACACCCACGAACAAAAACGAGCTTAAAAACGTAAATCCACGCGTAAAGTTTGAAACTTTTTGCCAAAAACAAGTATTTTAACACCTCAAAACATTGAAAGTACAAGAATCTTGGATTAAAAAGTGTAAAAAACGAGTTTTTAAGATGACCAAAGATAGCGTTATCTCTACGCGTAAGATTCAAAACCAAAACTTCAAAAACAAACGAGTACACCCAACTATTTGGCGATTGATACCACTGTTAGGTCACTAGTTTTACAACACAAGCTTATAGAGAAATAGATGAAGGCGGATGAACAAGTATCAAACACAAACACACAATATGAGTAGCACGGTTAGGCGTAGTGAGAGTGAATGAAAAGAATAACTTGAACAACCAACCCTCAAATGAGGGTTTACAATAGTTTATATAGGCAAGGAGCTAGGGCAACACTCCCTCTCCTTCCCTATTCCTTATTGGGCTTGGGCCTCAGCTTATGGGCCTTCTACATAAGCTGGACCTTAAACAAACATAAAGGCCATAATAAAGCTACCTATTACATATGAAATATAAATACTTAAAATACTGTTTAGGAGTGATTCCAACAGATTCTCCTTCCACTGTTGAGTCAACCCTCACTTATCCCGTTAAGCCCTCATGTGAAGACAAAATATTTAAACCCGGGATATTCATTGATGAGCTCGTTGTTAAAAACATTTTCCGAGATAAGGATCCTACGATGGATGCCTTCGTTGTTAAGCTTTCACATCTTATGCCTTACCATAAGCTCCCATATTCTTTGGAGTATTGTTATTGTGATCCGTCATCCCTTCGTCCACCCGCAAAACCGCCGGATGATGGATCGTTATTTCATGATATGCCTTATGTGCTGATGTCCGACACTTTCTTCTCCACCCATCCCGCCCAGTCTCATTCCTTCGGGAATGAGGACACCGTTTTTGACCCTGGTATCTCTACCATTTTCTTCCCCAAGGACAAATGAATTCGGGGACGAGTCAGGCTAGCAACTCGGTGATCAAAAACAGTAGCGCTTCGTGGGAGGCACCCCATGCTTATCTCTATCTTCTTTCTATTTTCTAATAAGTGACGTGAACGGGTTAGCCTCTTCGATTTTTCGTGTTTGGTTGTTTGTGATGTTTTGTCTAGGATTTTCTCGATATGAAGACTTTCATACTCGAAGTTTGTCTTTTCTCCACTCGAGTTTCATGATCGATGCTGATGGAAATCCGATATCCTAATCTTATCGACTAACGTTTATCTTTTTGCATACTTAATAAACGACTTTTAGATTGCTACCCTTGCCTTTAAACATTAAGGACAATGTTTCGTTTTAGTCTGGGGTGGGTAATCTTCGATTTGATTTGACCGCACTTGCTTATTCTCTGCCGTGTACTCTTGCAACCCCGTTTTTCCTTAGAAAATGAAAAAATTGTGCAAAAATGGAAAATTTTAAATTTTTTTGTAAGCTTTTGCTAGTTTTATAATTGAAAAGTCTTCGCTAGTCTCTTAGAAGTTACTTTAAATATGCGTTACTTGAAAAAAAGTCTTTGCTAATTGCTTAGACAAGAGGCTATAAAATGCGATTCTAGCTCACAAGGCCAAGAATTTGCAAGCATCCCTAAGTGATTTTAAATATGCGAAGCTTTGAAAAGATTTGCTAGTTTCTAATAAGTAACTTTAAAAATGCGAGACTTGAAATTATTTGACGAAGCATTAGCTAAGTTAATATATGTTTTGACACCTTGTTGACTTTCCGTTGGTGAGAGTAGGAATAGAATTCTGACTTGACCGGGCGTGTTGAGCCCTAGCTTGTTCCCTTAACCATAGATAATTTAATTATCGGCTAAGCATCCGCGGATCTCATTATTTGGGATTTTAAATTTGCGGAGATCGAGGAATGATAGAGTTACTTGTGAGTTTAGATGCTAAGCGTGGAGTAGTTGGTTCTCTTTAGAGCTCATCGAAGGTACTTGTGGCTTTTTGCTCCCACAAAATTGTCTCACCCCATATTTGTGAATAAATAATTAAAGATGTTAAGTTTTTGGCGATAGTTAGTTCTTTGTCTTCTTTAGAGAATCCTTGTTTTTGAGAGTTGGGTACACATCAAGGTACTGCCAGTGTTGCGGTGTAATAGACAACTGATTCTTGATAGTTTGCTGCTATTGTTTCTATTGTTATAAAAGTCGTGGGATTCGGAGTTTGGCACAAAAATTAACATGAAATAAAGCCCAAATGTATTAAAGTGAAAATCCAAAGCCATAAAAGTTTTCTATGTCTGACGGTACCCCCGTTGTCATGGACTTCAAAAAGGTGGAGGAAAATTCCAAAGTCATAATAAGACTTCTGATAAAACGGTAATCCCGTTGAGTTAGTGGTTGAAAAGACCGAGGGCCTAATTGCAAAAATGCAAATGTGCTGAAATAAGTGTTAAGCCAAACTTTGAATCCTGGAGATATCTAAATAAAGCCTCTATCTCTGGACTCGTAGGTGAGTTGTTTCGGTCGCCATAAAAAGGATATCTCCCTAAATCATGTTAAATTAGGACCTTGATGTGGACCTCATTCTTGTATGCAACGGTTTTCAAGGGAAGATGGAAAACTAATTAGCGACTTAACTTTATATCTTTATCGGAATAAAAATTATCGAAACGAGAAATTTGAAGAAATTCATTTCTCACCAAAAAATAAATAGAGGAAAATAGGAAAATGGGAGCAAAAGGTAATTACACAAGTAACTTCCATGGGTAGTGTTAGCATCTAGAGTCAAATTTAACAATGATTTCGATTTTACGCTTAGTTTGGGGACTTGTGAAAAATCAGGGACGATGTATTCTATCCGTATGGTCACTCCTCGCTGAGTTGTGTTTCCTACTCCGTGATCCTAAAAATGTCGATTGAAAAATGTTGGAGTTATTGATCGACATGAAAGTTCAACAAACCGTCACTCATAATTGGAATATGCTTAATCATAATATCAATATGTGAATTAAAAGGTAAACGGGGCGTTTTTAGAATTAAAGGTTTCTTAATCTCTTTTGAGGAATCTTTGCTACTTTTCATAGGTTTAGTAGAAAGAGATTGAAATCCTTAGTTTTAGAAGTGTGAGTTGATTACATTTCGTGAGGACACGACAATCGTCTAGTATGGGGTATTTTGGTATGTGCTGAAACACATACCATTTCTTTACCAAAATAGACCCAAAATAACCAGAAAAGAGCTGTTTATGCCTAATATTTGTTGGTTTCTTGAGTTTATGCATGTGCAGGTACGGATATGACAAAACACACACAGAAAGACAAATCAGACGAAAACCCGAGCACGAGAAGGAAAAGAGTGCAAAAGTTGAACCGGGAAATCAGAAGTGAAGTGATTGTGAAGATTTTGATACTGAAAGGATGATTTTTGAAAGATTGGATCAACTTTGAAGAAAGGACAGAATCAGTCATTCAAGTTTCAGAATTTGTCAGATTTTACCCTTGGAGTTTCCAAATTGGCAAGATTAGTCCCCCATCTTTCCCACATTGTCAGAATTAACCCTTGTGCTAAATTTCCCAAAAATCCCTTTTACTTTCCCTAAATTACACAAATTACCCTTTATTTATTAACCATTTACCATTTAAAACCTTTAATAAAACACAAGAGTTCAAAATCATTTTTACCCCTTTCATATACATTTGACCAGCCAATAGACCTTAACCTTTGAACCTTTACAAGCCTTTGGACACTTGTCATCAACCAAACGAACCCTTCCACATTATCTAAGTCAAACCGGTCAAATGTAATAAAATATTACCCAAACACTTACCCGCCAAACATTTATCCCCAATTCCGCTTTTTACCAGAAACACATAAACCCTAAATTGTCCTCCCCACAATTAGCCCGAATTGATGCAATTAAATGACAAAAACGTGCTTTTCTGACATGCTCTGACACACGGAATGACAAGCTGGCAATCCGTGTGCCTTGTTGCACTCCTATTGGTGGATGAGACGTGGAGAAATTGATCTAATGGATGTGATGGATTGGATGATGTGGGGAATTGATCTAAAGGTGGAAACGCACTCAAAAGAAGCACAAGCTTGCATTTCTGGATCCTTCCAAGGCTTCTAGCTCATCTATATAAACCCCCTAATTCTCATTGTTGTAATCTATCTTATTTTCAGTAGCTTAAATTAGTGTTTAGATTACTTTTAATGTTTTCAGTAGTTTATTATAGTTTTAACATTGTATTTCTTTTATTGTAATCAGATTTCTCAATTTAATAAAATTTTACTCTTAAGCTCAAATTTCTGTTTAAGCTTTTAAATGTTTTTATTTGCTTATTGGTAGAAACTTAATGCTCTTTAGCTTAATCCAAACTCATTTAGTCTTGTTTCTCATTTTCAATCAAAAATTACAAAAAAAAAAAAAAAAAAAAAAAATATATTAAAAAATAAAAAATAATCAAATCAGTTTTTAAAAGCTTCAATAAGCTTAAGCTACTGTTTCATTAAGTCCATTTAAGCTTTATATAGTTTTTTGTTGTCTTATTACTGTTTCAAGTTCTGAATTCACTCAAAACTTTACTCAGTCAAATAAAGTCAAACTAGTGCACTTGAAAACTAGATTGGGTTTGAGTTGCTGTTTTGAATCAGAATTGGGTTAAATTAAGCTTGGTTTGGATTGATTATGGGTTTAGGATAGTGATTCATGGTTCTCAGTTGCAAGCCATAGTGGCTGGACCACTTGTAAGTTTGAATCTAAATCTCATATTATGTTCTGTGTTAAGTGATTAGTACTGTTTAATTTTAGTTAATTTAGTATTGATAATAATAGTTATGTTAGTGTAGATTGTTGTTAATCAGTGCTAGTTTGATTAGATCATTTGTTTTCACATCTGTCATTGTCTGCATCATTTAGGAATAGTAATTTGTGGATTGTTATTTCTAATTCACTGCATCATTTAGGTATATTATAATAATTTGAATATGTTTTGAAGTAGTCATGGCTTAGATTTGTAGATTGATAGTTGAAATTTGCATTTCAGTTCTATAAGGGATGTTTGGATAAGGTTGTTAATCTGAGCTTGAGGATTATTTGGTGTTTAAGCTGAATTGTCAAAGGTTCATTTAGGATAATAATAGTCATATTAGTCTTTAATTTGCATCTGAGATCACTGAAAGTCAAAATGATTCTTAATCTACTCTAATTTTCATCTCAGTTAGGTGTAGGATTGGAATAGCTTGCATAATAGGTGTAGGATCACTAGGTTAGCTTACTTATATCATATTACATCTAGAATCAAAATTTAGAATTTTTTTTTAAAAGATCAAAGCTCAACAAAGTCAATTTGTGAATTCTGTCAAATAGTCAAAACACCATTTCATTCTAAAACTGCTTTCACTTATGGATTTTTAATTCATTCATAACTGAGTCAAACTTGTTGAAAATCTAGATTCAAGTACTCTTATTGGTAGTTTATTTGAAGGTACTTTTAGAAATATTTTTTGAATTTTCTAAACTAGTCTAATTTGTGCATCAATTGGGTCAAAATTGTCCTGTGCAACACTCAGCATTAACTGAGTGTATCACAGGGATTTGCAGAGCTTCCAGATAGCTTGTTATAGCTTCTCTTAGGCTCAGAATTGGTTCATAAGCTCCTTGCTAGGTCTATTAAAGGTTGCTAATTCTGGTTTAGAGTTTCTAGTTGGATAAGTAGCTTATTTTTAAGCTGGAAAGTAGTGGGATAAGCCTGTTTGGTATTTGCTGATTAAATCTCAGATTTTGCTCAAATTGCTTTTAGCCTAAGTTTAATTGGTCATTTTTAGTTGCTTTAGTGTAAGTTCAGTAGATATTAGCCTCACTTAGCTTCTTGTAGTTTCTGGTTTCATTTTGAAGCTCCTAGCTTATTACATTTAGCTTATTCAAGTTAGTTTCAAAGCAAATAGGATAATCTGCCTTCACAAATAGTGTTTAGTAACTTTCATAGCATCTTAATCATATTTAGGACTTTTCTGGAATTTTTCATAATTTTCTGTAGCTTCTAGCTATTGTTTTGCGTTTAAATCAATTTTTAATACTTTTTAAATAGCTTTAAATACAAATTAATCAGAAAAAGCCCAAAAAATATAATTTCAATTTTCTCAGATTAAGAAAAATAAAAAAGACATAAAAAATATTTTTCCTCATTTTTCCTAGTTAAAATAGCCTTTTCTAGCAATTAAATTAGTTTTAAATTCATAGAAATTAGATAAAAAGTCAGAAATATACAAATTCAGTTTTGAAAATTATTTTTAGTTAGTTAAGATTTTTTAAAAACAGTTTTACAATTTTCTAATAAGTTTTCATAATTTTTAGCATTTTAGATCTATTTTTAAAGTTCAAAATTAGTTTTTAATTCAAATAAAATCAAGAAAAGTCATAAAAATTAGTTTTAAATTTTAATTAACTTTTGAATTGCATTTCTAGCTGTAGAAAATTATTAGATCACTTTTAGGGATTAAATTAGATTAATTTGCATTTAATTCACGTTTTATATAATTCGTACTTTGCATATTAGTTTAAATTTGCATTATTAATTGAAATTCCTTGTTTGCATAATAGATTTAGTGCCTTTAATTACTTCCCTTTACTTTCCCTTTCCCCGTAGTTTAGAAATCACCAAAATTCCCTTTTTCTCATTCAAATCCCGAATAACTTGACGTGAGTTGAAAATTCCATTCATCTCTCGCTTGGAACGATCCCGGTGCTCAAATCTAATACATTTGAGTTACCCAAATACTAAAATTCTCTATTATTGATCTATTCCCTAAGAATCAGGGATCGATGACATTACTTGCGCAGTTATAGCCATTACCACTAAAAATGTGAGGATTTCGAACCTATATCGACATATGTCATTTGTGCTTGATTTCTTTGTTTATGAGTGTGCTGGTGATTTATTCGATTCTAGAACTTGTGCTTGCAATCGTTACGAGACCGCAGTGAGATCACATTCGTGTGATATAAGTATTTATAAATGACTAGGCGAGTACCCGCGTCTGGCGGCAGCGGTTCCTAGCGGTAAACAATTAACGATATGCGATATTATAGCAAGTGTTTTGTTTAACATTCAAAATAGAACGTGAAGAGATCAAAATGTAATTGCAAACGGTTATAACATCCGATAATTCAACTCTAACAAAAATTCTTAACATTGTTTGAAATTCACGAATGATATGATAGTTTTTTTTGCAAACAATGAATACTTTCCAAAGTTACCATGCAAGGTAATAAAAATAAAGTTTGACACTCACGACAGTTTTCTTTGCAAACCATGAATACTTTCCAAAACTACTATGCAAACCACATTTTCCACTTTTCACATTCCACTTTTTCAATTCTTGACTTGTTGACCATTTTTATATTTTATGTAGTATAGATAAAAAGGCAACTTAGGATTTAACACAAATAGCCATTTCATTTAGCATATTATTTATTATTTTAGCTAATTACACTGATTAGCTAACCACCTAATAAAACCCTTCAGTATCACTCAATTTTAGTGCTAGATACCCTTAGTTTAACAAAGAACAAGGACCACGAATCAAACCCCAAGAATAATGTCACGAATCACACCAACACCAAGGTTGTTATACCTTCGTTCTTCTTGATCTTTAACAGTAACAATGGAACTTTAATTTTAAGTTTCCTGACTCGATATGGAGAGGAAAAGAGAGAACCGATTATGTTATAGGATAGGAGGGAGCATGTGATGTTATATGGAAACAAAAAGAATACCGTGTATGGTATATAGGGTATGTCGTATACGAACTTTTGGGAGGAAGACATGTATGAAATATTCTCTATTGTTAAACAATTTGGTGAGACCTATCTTAATGAAATCGGTTCTATCTTCTTGGGTATAAATGATTAGGAATAAATAGATTAAGGAAAGTATAGATTAGGAAACGTGTAACTTCATATTGTATGTCACAAATAGAGTTTAAGACATATAATGTGCATTTAATTTATACATACAGTTCTTATATTACATATTAAACTTATTTAAACTTTAGGTTATATTCAAATGACCAAATAAAATGTGAATTCAGATTTTAGTGTATTACATGTATCCTCACAAGGAATTAATTCTTCATTGTCTCAATGGACACCGATGATTTCAAGAAAATTTCTAACTACTCACGAAAAGAGAAAAATGTCCATGGCAATTTCATCGATCCCATGATCATTCAAAACACCATTCTCAAACCCGAATTTATTGATGCTCTCCTTCATCAATGGTACCCAAGTCAACTTCAAAATCAGTTTAGGTTTTGGGAATATGTCTTGACCTCAAACGTTTATGTGAAATTTGGAGCCAAAGGTAATTTGTCCATCATTGTTTCCTATATGATTTATTGTATTGCAACAGAAAATTCATTCAACTTTGCCTACTTTATGGCAAAAAGAATGCATGGCTTAGAAAAGAATGGAAGGCTAATTCCTTATTACAGAATTCTCAAAAAAGTGTTTGAGCATATCAAAACTATTCAACCCAATGACCCAACTCGAATGCCTGATGTTGAAATGGTTGCTCCTTTATTCACTCCGTTCTCCCCCAAAACCTTAGATCAAAACTATGTACCATATGCTATTCTGGATAATGTGGCATCCACCTCTAACCCTCCTCGTAGTCCTCGTACTAGTATGGAGTGTTCCATTTATGAAATGTTTGATGAAGAAGCATAAAATGCTTGTGAGGAAGACATAAGTGAAGACGTCGTGATGCCAAATCAAAGCGGGTGGTCAGTAAAGGAAGGAAGAAAAGATGAAGATTGTTTACGACACCTTGAAGGAGTCAAACGTCAACGTCGGGAGAGTTGAACCAAATTTGAAGGATTTCGTCAAGAAATGAGCTACTTCGATTTAATGCAAGGATCTTTGATAAGGAAATGTCTTAATTGTGTCACGTGTGTTGCAAACTTGAGATGTCCCAAAAACATTTCTATTTATGTTGTATGCTTATGAACTTTTATGATTTGGTTGCATTATGTTTTTATGAATTTCGAGGACTTGTTTAAACTTATTATGCGTATGTTATGCACTTAATCTTATGTAATTTATTTTTAAATATGCATGATGTTAAAACTTTTCTTATATTGACATACTCGTAATCATTGGTTAAAAATTTGTATAAAATTATTATGTCTATCCATGAATGCAAGTCTCCATTATGTAGGAAAGACGCCGCAAAGGTTGTACTTCTTGACCCATGGATCCCCGCCTTAGAACAAGGGTGAAAAATGATCCAGGGGGAGCTTGAAGAAATGTACACATTCTATTGACATCTAGTATACCATACATTTGGTATCCCATTATATTGGCTTCTTTGTTGATGAGCTTGAAGAAATGTACACATTCTATTGACATCTAGTATACCATACATTTGGTATCCCATTATATTGGCTTCTTTGTTAGAAGAATTGTTTTGCTTCGACAAAAGGGGAGAAGGAAAGCAAAGTTAGGATAGTTATATTCATTATATGTTCAAGATCTTCACAAAATTACATACGATTAAGTCAACCATGCCTATCTATCTCAAAGTTTTTAAGAGTCAAAGAACTTCAAGCTAGCATGGACACAAGAGCTACATCAACCATGTCTTCATCAAGCTTAGTATGTAATTTTATTTGCTTTCGAAAATATTTTTTTTCATCATCAAAAAGAGAGGGTGCAAGAATTACCATGGCCCATATAATATTTTAATGATGACAAATATACATTAAGACACTTAAAATAACAAGGGATAGCCTAAAACCGAAAACCATAAAACCTGGGCCTGGCGCGCTGCCTAGCGCGAGCCACACCTAGTCAGCGCGCTAGTCTCTTTAGTAATGGTGCTTCAGTTTTTTTAAGTAGGCTTTCCTCTTACCGGACTAAGATGCATCTTTTAATTCAGGTTCATATATGATATTTAAGAAGTTTCCTTTAAGATTTAGACTTAGAGAGAGGCCCAAAACAAAGTCCTTTCGATTTTACAAAACGCCAACTCATAAATGTTTTTATGTAACCTCTAGCCAAGGCAAAATTTTTTGCTCAAACCTAGGAGGTTTATACTTTCACTCAATGGAAAGTAGTCAAGTGACTATAATCCTTAATTACCTTCATCTTTTCTAATCATGTAACGGGTTTACTCCCTTATTAATCAAATTAGTCGAGGACACTTTGCGTAATTGCAATTCTCTCATTTATGAGATGATGATTTACCTTGATGCAAAGCACTCTTCTTACTTGCATCAAGATAATTTTGGAATATTTAATTGTGGGCTAACTAAATATTATCAATCTTGAATACTTGAAAATAAGTGCTTGAAATATAATCTCAAAGAAGCTCTGATTTACAGATTGCTGATTACAAAACTTATTCATGCAAACATCATAGTAAACATTTACATCAATTGCTTTCTCCTCCTTACTTCAAGATCAGTATGTCCACTCGATGTATCACAATTATCCTAAGTAAAAAATGAACAATGCCTATATATTTTGGGTACCTTGGTTCAGATACTCTATTGTCTTGAAAACACGGTTGCAATTTATACAATCGAATGTTTTCCATGCCAAAAATAACTGACCCCAGATGACCAAATCATTATAGCCAACCAATCATCATCCAAATTAAATATAAAAAGCAAATCATACAATATACGGAAAAACATTGACGGCATCGTTAAAGTGAGTCCATGAATATATCAATGTCAAATGCAAAATAAAAGAATGCATACGAAATATACTAAAAAAATGTTGCTTAAATACCAACCATGTTAACGATAAAATCAAATACGTTCGCGAAATAAAAAATACGCGAATGTAGTAAATAGCATACCTTGACAAATGCATTCTGCTCACTGAAGTAATCATTTATGGCGAATGTGCTGATAATGTAGACGTAATGGCTCCATTCGGTCCGGATATCTCGTAACGAAATCTTCCTCCAAGCATTATAGAAAATCCTTATATCGATTTCTTCTATCATCCTCATCCAAGTATTGATATCTCCAATTCACACGTCCTCGATACCTAGGCACAAAAGACGGTAACATTTGTTGTCATATGTTTAGGACAAAGCACAATTAATGCACTGGACCAGTACTGCAGTGGATCGTTGTTGTTCCCCGTTCACTATCGTTTAAAACAGTTGAAGTATATAAAACAAGTTAATAGTGAACTATGACTGAAATTAACATAAGTAAAACACACAAAGTAATTTTCAACATCATATTCTTATTAGAAATAAATCAACAAAGAATACGTTACCCAAGTACTTGCGGAATAGTACTTGGGATTGAAATGACAAAGTTTGGTGACTCCTCTCTAAGCTCAGGCTAAGTCTGAGCACAACTCTTAGAGCTCACTGAGCTATCTCAGGAACTAAGTTGTATTTGGAGGAGTGAAAAGATGGCTTGCGTGTATGTGTGTTTTTACAATTCACAAGCTTAATCTTTTCACTCCATCTCTTATGCTATTTATACATGTATGATATTTGACTCATTCCTAAGTGACAAACTGACATCATACAGAAGACAAGATACTGATGTATTTTGTCTCTGTTTACAAAGACTATTCTAGATAAGAGACAAGACTACTTTCCTAAGTTCAGTGATGACACTGAGCCTGATCTTTTGCTATTCAGGGAAAGTTGACTTTGGTTGATAAGTACTTTGTCTTATCTGATTCAAACTTATCCCGCCATGTCCCGCTCTTTCTTCAGTCTTTACATCCTTCAGTCTTCTACTTCAGTTTGTCTTCAGTGTAAGTAGTTGGAGAGGAGTCTTAGGGATTCAGTGAATTATTGTCATTACTCACTGAATCCATCATCTTCTTCTTGACTCAGTCTTCACCCTTTAAGTTCCGCCTTACTGAGTGGAGTGACTTTTTCTTCGCCTCATACTGAGTATCCTGAAGATGACTCACTGAGAGACTATGCACTTAGTGACCTGTTAGTGTTTAACGGACTAAACACTTGGGCTATTTTCTATTCAAATCCTAGATTAAGGGGTTTGAGTATTTACTGAACACAACAATCGTTTTCTTATAAGAACATATTATTACTAAGTTTTAAAACCATAAAAACAACAGAGAAGCTATTTTGAAAGATAGAACGTCTAAAAGATGACAAAAACTGTATATTTATATATTTATACACATTGTACACAACTAAAAACAGCGAAAAGAAAAAGCAAATAGATCACAAAGAAAACCTTATTCTGAACATATTGAATTGCCAAACAAAGAATCGGCGCCCTTTCATGTGACTACACACCATACTTTATAAAAAAAACACTGACTACCACATATTACACAAAGTATATAGATTCAACATGCACAACCACCTAGCAAAATCCCAAAGTATCAGATGACGATTCATACTTACTTCTAAATTCAAAGACAACAATTTTGGATACAGAATATTAGATTCATATATCAATTAGGCATAACGTTTGGAAAAAAAAAATACTAACCTTAGACACGGTCACAATGTACACACAAAACAACAACTATCGCATACCACCACACCCCAACCACTATTTCTTGCCATCACCAACATATGGTTGGCATATGAATCATCACTTTCTTTCGTCAAACCTGGACATGTCCATTAATTATTTCAGTTTAACTTAATGCAAAAACATGGGGAACAGTAACACTCATAAAACAATGGAAATGCCATAATGCATTTCGACCTCTGGCATCATGAGTAGGATAACCCAAAACTTATGCAAAACCAATATAACAACAAACTTTATATCAAATTATTCATAATACTTTTTCATTGCACACCACTATAAATATAAAAGCTCAATTGTCGATCATTGTCAAATGAATAAGTTACAACACCAAAATGCACATAATCTAACTCTAGCCGAAAGGCTAAAAAACATTTAAAAAAGTATTTTAGATTACCCTGTGAGCACAAATAGAAAACGATATCAAAATACATGCGAAAGTATAAACAACCAAAAACACATGTCCATAAATCCAGTAACCTAATACAATAGAAACTAAAATAAGTACAAATTGTTGCACACCATGTGCAAATTTCATCATTTAACTTACGGCCACATATCACGCTTTAAAAGTTGTGTAAAATTAACACCTAAAAACGCATATGGGCCTTCAAAAGCATTGTCAAAATTAAAAAAAAAAACATCAAACGACTACAATATGAACATATATTAATCGAAATTAGCAAAACCAAAATACAACTAAAATTCCAAAACCCTATTATCTATCCCGAAAGAAAATAACACCAAATACACAAATTAATCCGCACAATTTTTTTACTTAACGCTACACTTTCAAAAACACCAAAACATTATAAAAAATAATAAATAAATAAATAAAATAAAAATAAAAAATAAAATTGTAAGCCCTGATAACATAAATATTCATCAATAAACATACCTAACACTTACAATTTTGAATAAAGATGAACCCATTACATGCAATTGAAGTTTTGTGTTTAATCTTCCTCTCCTTTCAATCCCGAAAATTAAGGAAAAATCTGCATGGAGTTGAATCCACCACAAAAGAGACGATCTTCTCTGACACACAATCACAATCATTCTCTCTTTCACTCTCATACACAATCTCGTTTTGTAGGTAGCAATTCGATGCACACGTGTTCTCGAAGAGTATATACTAACGACACGTATAAGGCAAGTTATACAAGAAAACGACTTCATTTAAAGGCAACTTTATTTCCAAACATGAAATGGTGTCGTATGAGGTCAAACAAAGAATAAAAGAAACACAAAACGGCTTCGTTTTTCACGATAATGCGGAATAAAGTAATAACATTTTCATATACAAATTACGGTTTTTCTTATAATAACACAATTTTTTTTATGTATGTCCTACGTAACCGTCCCAAGTCCCATCAACAAACCTTCCATTTAAACGATGTACAAAACTCATTATCATACATTCATACTTTACAAGTTTCACGCCGTACATAATGGTCCTCCATGGTATATCATATCACTTTTTCCCATGTGGGAAATACATAGTTTCAACTCTCCATTGTTAGGTTCTCCCTTTAATAAGTCATCTTTCCTTACCTCTCTTTCTCATCTTGGGATTGCATAAGAGAGAGAATGATGACAACGATAAAGAAACGGCAGATACTGATAAAGAAGAGCAATTCAGATACGTCTTTAAGTGCATCGGTGATTCGAACAGTTCATTATGGTCAATGCTTGAAGAATCATGCTGCTAGCATTGGCCTGTATGCAGTAGACGGATGCAGAGAGTTCATGGCAAGCGGAGACGAAGGAACAAGAGATGCATTGACATGCGCCGCTTGTGGTTGCCACAGGAATTTCCATCGTAGAGATGTAGATGAGGTTGCTTGTGAGTGCTCTTCAACTTCTGATAACTAATAGATATATAGTGCCATATTCCATGGAAATGCAAAGAAATTCATATAATCCTTATGTGATTTTCAGAATACTTTAAGTTGATTTGTATTAGAAAAACATGTACTGTACTTGATCCAATTATTGCATTAACACTTCATTTCATTTGTTATTTAATTGGTGGTTAAATTAAATTCATGGGGAATTATAGTTATTAGATGCCACCTCATTTTGGCCATGTATGGTTGTACTCTATGCATATTCAGAAGTAGCTGACCACTTTAATAAATTGCATGCATTATCGTTGAAGCAACATTTATAATGCATGGGTGGATAATTGATGCAAACTGATAGAGATTGAAGGCTATGAAACCAAGCAGCTGGAGTTAGCTTAGCAGTTATTATGAAATTAATATAAGATCGTAAAATTTATTAGACAACGTCTTTTAATAAAAGGAAACAATCTTCATCTCGATTGATTAATTTTGCTGAAGAGAAACAATTTTTCATTTTTCAAAGTTTGACCATCAAGTTATATTTAAACAAGGATTTGCGTTTATTAGTATTCTTTTTTTTATTACTCCCTGTCATTATTTGTGGTAATTAAACTATATCAATAGCTCGAAAGATAATTGAGTTTTGATACAAATGTATATATGTATTAATAGATATCCACTAAACAGATAGCAACCAACTTTGCGGGTTTCATCAATAATCAGTTTGATGGCATGTGTGTTGTCCCCTTCTCTCAAATTAATTCCACATTGTTGTAGTCTCCACAAATTTTATTCAAAGAGGACCCTTTCAGTTACCTTCTTTTGACTGCCACATTGATTTCGGTGAGTTATTGAAAGTACATTAGTGATCTATACGTGCTCAACACAAGCACTGCTCATGGACTTACGGAGGAAGGGTGAGGCAAGTCGTGTTATTTTAGTTTACAAACATGCAGGTATTCGCGTTAAGAAGTGATAAGTGATAATGAAAGTTCTTTTTGATAGTTTTTTACATGATAATTTGAATGAGTTCATCAATATAGAACTCATATTTGTCATAAAACAAATGAACCAATCATAGCCCTTCATTTTTTATCTAAATTAATAAAAAATCATTTTTCACCTTTTTTTTTTAAAACAACATATCTTACAAACGGTTAATTTTCAAACTATAAAAAATACACCATCGCGACGAGAATTAAATTATCTTTTTATAGATATGCACTTTTATATATTTTCGACAAATATTTTTTTTTTCAAAAATTCCGTCCGAAAAAATTATATATGATTTTTACGAATCATATATGATTTTCAAAAATCATGTATGATTCGATTTTTACGAATCATATATGATTTTCACAAATCATATATGATTTTCACAAATCATATATGATTTTTGTTGACCGAAATTTTGAAAAAAAAAGTTGTTAAAAATATATAGTAGTGCATATCTATAGAAAGATAATTTAATTCTAGTCGCGATGGGATAATTTTTATCGCGTAACGATTAACGGTTTGCGAGATATTTAATTTTTAAAAAAAAGGTGAAAGTTTATTATAATAAAAAAATGAATGGCTATTATTGGTTCATTTGATATATGGTAAATTTGAGATCTATATTGAACTTTTGCCTAATTTGAATGGATTAAGATCCTCTCAAGTTATGGATACAACTTGAGTCAAGTTGGGTTATTGTGAGCCATGAGATTTAATCCAATGTTTGAAATCAAAAGAAGTTTTGATTTGAGCCATTGGATTTAATCCAATGGCTCATAATTACACAACTTGACTCAAGTTGTATAACATAACTTGAGAGGATCTTGCTCCAATTTGAATAATGTTTAGAATGGTGATTGTTGAGTTTTTTTTACTAATAACTAATGAAACTTGGAATATATGTTATATTATTATATATTGACAGTAGATGCATAAATTATGTGCTCCAAGTTTATATAAGGGATCAAGTCGTAGAATAGCAACGTACTTTTCTAAGTGTCTCATTCTGTTACGTATACTTTTTTAAGATGTATAATAGCAATGTACTTTCCATAAGTGTCACGTTCTATTACGTGTACTTTTTTTAAATTGTAGAATAGCAATGTATTTTCCATAAGTGTTCCAATTTGGTACGTCCTACTTCCATAAGTGTTCCAATTTGATACGTCATCCCACGTACTAAATTGGAACACTTATAGAAAGTACATTGCTATTCTACGACTTAAAAAAGTACACTTACTAGACCGGGACACTTATGGAAAATACATTGCTATTCTACAGCTTAAAAAAAATACACGTACCAGAATGGGACAATTGGAAAAGTACATTGCTATTCTACGACTCAATCCCATAATAGTTAGATAAAACAATGTCCTGTCATGATTTACTTTAGGGCCATTTCCGATATCAAACACTCTCATTTTGAAACTTCACATATTTCATTTGTTTCATTTTTATTTTTGTGCGACTGTTAGACTGTGTGACTTCACAATTTTTTTGTCAAATGTTCCATTAGTAGGTGAATATTTTTTTATACGAATCCACTACCTGAATTAATGTTGTAGGACCGAAAACTATGATGATTTATGTGGTTCGGGAAGTCGAGGCTGGTGATTAATGATAAAACAATGCATGATTTTAGTGAAAGAAAGTAGAGAGAGGATGAGATAAATAAAAAGATAATTTTACTAAGAAAGAATAGTTACACATCCACACCTCTCATGGAGAGTCATGAGGGTTAATTATAGGCTCATTACATTACAAGTTTGCCACTTAAACAATTAGTCCATACGGGCAAAGTTTACTACATATCTAGTCCATTTCACGTGTAAGACGTTATCTTTACAAATTAGCGAGGCTAACAATCTCCCTCCAACATATCATCACACGTGAATGGTTATAATGAGATCAATAAATACATAAACAAAGTAAATTACAATAATAATAAAAAATGTTGATGTTGTTGAAGTGCAGAGTCTCTGTAGTCTAGATACTGAGGCAGACTTGAAATTCTCTCTTCCGATGATCTCGGCATTTGATCTTTGGCGCTGACGGAACTGATCTTTGTAGCTCTGAACTTCAACTTTAATGGTATAGTTGGTTATTACTCCCTCCTAACTAGTGACCCTTTTGTTTTATCTGCTTCCTCCCAAACTGACAACCCTTATAAAACATCTTCAATCTTCTAATCACGCAGCGAATAAAGTAGACAAGACACTTGAATGTAGCACAATGGTTGTTTGGTCGGGTAGCAGCATATCAACATAACTCACATAGAATGCTTCACAGACTAAAAATCCAGAAGACGAAATGATACAGCCAAAGTAACAAGTTGAAGCACTGATCATCTCTGCGGACGTCTCTCTGGTGTATATTATTAAGCTTGATCACGTGAACATGTTGTGCGTCTCTGATGTATATATTTCTTCTTCCGTAAGGATTACGAGTTCAAGTTCTTCAATAAAAGTCCTGATGTACACATTATTTGTACCTCTTCGGTTCCTGATTAAGCACAGTTCCCTCAATCAACCAAATCACGAAAGATGAAACAATAATACCCGGTGTTAGCCTTGATAATAATTAATTGAAGTGATGGTCATTCACGTTTAGGAACTTTGTAACGTGTGTTAGATATCGTAATAGAATAGTCAACGGGCTCGTGGATTGGGCTAAGCTAAATGGCTATTAGTTAAGTTAAGCTAGCCTTTTATCACTTGTAATCCAATCCAACCCAATCCAAGCCCACAGAAAGCCCATTAGGGCGTGTAGAATAAGAAGTATAAATACCCCTCAAATGGTCATTTGAGGGGTGTGCTTGAGTGTGTTTGTATGTGTTTTTCTTTGAAATAAACATTATCTTGTTTTCATCTTTCTCTCCTCCACACACGACACACACACACACACACACACACACACACACACATATATATATATATATATATATATATATATATATATATATATATATATATATATATATATATATATAAAGTCACCATCTTAATCTTTCTTCTTCTTATTTTTACGCATAAAGTGTTTGTATCTCGTGTGTTACTTGTGTGGTAAGTTTGGTAACGTGATAAGGTTGAGAAAAACAAGGTCCTACAATTGGTATCAATCGCCTAACAATGGTTTATGAGTGTTTGTGTTTGTTTTTTGTTGAAACTTTTCCAACAAGTTTCGTTTTTTACATAAAAACGCAAGCTTTTTGAATAAAGTTTTGATTTTTACGTGGTTTTAAGCTTAAAGTTGTAGTTTTTATTGATCATTAAGTGTTTTGGAAGAAGTTTGTGCAAAAGAAATAATTTGGAAACGTGTTTTTGGGTGGAAAATTCGTGTTTTTGCATAATCTGGGCATTCTACGCGTAAGGTTGTCAAGTACAAAAAAGTCAAAACCCTAGTTTTACGCATAAGGAAAGTCAAAACCCTATTCTTACGCATAAGCTTCTACGCGTAAGAAGTGGAGTTTACGCTTAAGATTTACGCGTAAGCATCTGGTGAAGAATCTTCGTGCAACAACGGTTACTCAGTACTTCCCTCACTTGGATAAGTTTGTGGAATACTTCGACTTGTGAAATCTCACTAGCTTGGACAAGTTAGAGAGATACGATTCTGTTTTACGCGTAAGCAAGTTTTTTACGCCTAAGAGTTCAATCTTACGCATAAGACTCTGGGTTACGCATAAGAATTAAAACTTACGAGTAAGATATTTTTACGCATTAGAGAAATCTTACGCGTAAGGATATTGTTTACGCATAAGAGTTAATTTTTACGCGTAAGGTCACTGTTTACGCATAAGATTCAAATCTTACGCCTAAGGACAAAGTTTACGCCTAAGCACCCAAATCTTACGCCTAAGGACAAGGTTTAAAAGTAAGATTTTCAGCAAAACTTCAAACGGCTATAACTTTTGAACCGTAACTCCGTTTTCAGCGTTCTACCCATCAAAACGACCGTGAGAACGAGGAGATTGGCACGCCGAATCAACTCCTAAAAATGCTCCGAACAGAAGTTATTGAGGTTTTAAGTTTTTAGACCCAATTTTCACTACAAAAACCGAGCTTAATCTTCATCAAACACAACTCCTTTATCGTTGAATCGATTCTACATCAACTTTATCATCAAATACCTTCAACAATGGCTACTCAACAAGACATTCATGCAGGCGGTGCCGAAAACCGTCCTCCTATGCTGGAAAAAGGTGGATATCTTCAATGGACAAGTCGTATGCTTCGCTACGTCAAGACCAAACCTAATGGAAAACTCATGATTCAATCCATTACGAATGGACCCTTCAAGCCTCGACCAGTCCAAAACCCTGGAAATCCTGATGCAACACCTTCCGTCCCACCATCTTTTCGTGTTCAAAATGAATCAGAATACATGGACGAGGATAACAAAAGGTTGAAGCAGATGACATGGCAATACACATTGTCCAACTGGGTTTACCAAGAGACATCTTTGCTGCTGTGGACAGCTGTGAAACTGCTTACGATATATGGGAACGTGTTAGACGGCTATGTTATGGAACAAAAATTGGTCAACAAGACATGGAGAACAAACTGCTAACTGAATGGGAGAGGTTTACATCAACTCTGGGAGAATCCATTGAATCCTACTATGGAAGGTTTTGCACTTTGATGAATGAACTTATCAGAAACAAGTTGGCACCCAGAACTATCGTGAGTAACATCAAATTTCTCAACAATCTTCCAGAAGAATGGGGACGACATGTCACTATTGTCAACCAAACAAAGGACTTACATCAGGTGAACTTTGATCAACTCAACGATTTTCTGAAACAAAACCAAGCTGAAGTCAATGAAGTTAGGAAAGAAAGATTGGCAAAGAATCATGATCCCTTGGCACTAATTGCAAAGACTCCAACTCCAGTGAACTCACAACAACAAGCTTCATCATCTTCCAAAAACAACAACTTGTAGCAATACATTCCACAACCACAAGCTGTTATCCCTCAACAACAATTCTATCCATCAGAACAACAAGTCATTCAACAACAACAGTACCCACAATACCAGGAACAAGGAATCACTGATCTTGAAACTGAACAAGAAGAAGCCTTGACAAATGCATTTGCCTATTTGTCTAAAGCATTCAGAGGACGCTATTCCACACCAACTAACAACAACCAGAGGATTTCATCAAACACTCGTAACAGGAAAATTGCACAGCCGGGTTTGAATATGGGTCATCAAGGACAAATGGTTAGAGTTATTGGGAATCAGCAGGGATATGCTACTGGATTTCACATGGGTAATTAGGCGGTTACGTATTAGGGTAATCAGTTGGGTCAGAATGTTGGAAATCAAATGGGACAGAATTTTAGGAATAGAGCAGTGGGTAATCAGAATGGGAATGTTGCAGCTCCAGTTGCTGGGAATTATGGAAATGTGAATCAGGCTAATCGGGTTACGTGTTACAACTGTTAAGGAGTGGGTCACATGGCAAGGAATTGTCCTACTAAGCCGAAAAAGAAGGATGTTGCGTATCTTCAGAAAGCTATGTTGTTAGCACAGAAGTCAGAAGCAGGGCTGCAGCAGAGTGCTGAGGAACATGTTTTTTTCGCTATTATGGATGATTGGGAAGACCAAGAGGAACTTAATGCGAACTGCATCTTCATGGCAAATCTTCAGGAGGCTACATATGACACTGATTCTGAAAAACCTCCTGTTTATGACGCCAATGCAGTATCTGAGGTACCAATCATTGATCCATGCTATAACAATGTCATATTTGATGTGTTTACTCATGACGAACAGCATTCTGTGACATCAGCACCTACTTATGATACATACATGGACAATCCGAGTTATAGCAATACTAACACTGAAACTCCAGATGTAGATCCTAATAGAGACTGTGTGGCACAAAATACTGAGACTGATGAGGAAACACGTGCCTTATTTGAAACATTAATCAATAACTGTGCCATTGAAATTGAGAAAGTTAAAAAGGTCAATCGCGATGTTAAGGCCGCGAATGAGAAATTGACCGCTAAGCTTGAGAGATACAAGGAGAATGCAAAAGCCTTTGAATTTCACAAAAACAAAGAGTCAGAATTAGAAATTGGTTATCGAGATTCTATTTTAAGAGAAACACAATTGCAAATCAAGTATAACACGGTTGATGTTAATTTGAACTTGAAAATAAAATCTTTAAACAAGGAAATTTCTGATCTTAAAAACCAACTTTCTAAACAACAAGCAACTTATTCTGATCTTGAAAAAGAGAAGAAACAGTTGATTGCTGATTTTTCAAAACGTGAAGATTCTCTTCTTGATGAAATTCTTGATAAAAATGAAAAAATCAAAAAATTGGAAAATTTCCTTGTTACAACGGGTCATTCAGCCAAATCAACCAATATGCTAATTAATCAAACAAATTTGTATTTTCATACAACACAAAAAATGGCTCTTGGTAACACACCTCCTTGTTTCCTCAAGAAAGCTCAGAAAGATCAGAATGTTTTGAACAATGGAAAAGCTTTGCATGAACCCATAATTGTTCATGATTCTCTTGAAACGTTATCTGATGAGAGTAGATCAAAAATGCAACAAAAGAACCCAGATCTAAAACCAATCGATTGTAACAAATGGAACAAAATTTCTGGAATTACTTTTGTTCCACAAAAAGAAAAGTCAAAGTTTTCCATCACACCCAGTGTTTCAAACAAAGAGTCAACACCAGTTTCAAAACCTGTTTCAACTCCTGTAGTTGTCTCAAAATCATTTTCGAAAATCGAACAAATGTCTTCAAACAATCTTTTTAATACAAGTGATGCTAGAAGTATTTTAGATGACTTTAAAACTAGAATTGGGGAACTTCAAGAGACTGTTAAATCTAAAACCAATATTACAACCAATATCTGGTTTTCCAACAAGTTTCGTTTTTTACATAAAAACGCAAGCTTTTTGAATAAAGTTTTGATTTTTACGTGGTTTTAAGCTTAAAGTTGTAGTTTTTATTGATCATTAAGTGTTTTGGAAGAAGTTTGTGCAAAAGAAATAATTTGGAAACGTGTTTTTGGGTGGAAAATTCGTGTTTTTGCATAATCTGGGCATTCTACGCGTAAGGTTGTCAAGTACAAAAAAGTCAAAACCCTAGTTTTACGCATAAGGAAAGTCAAAACCCTATTCTTACGCATAAGCTTCTACGCGTAAGAAGTGGAGTTTACGCTTAAGATTTACGCGTAAGCATCTGGTGAAGAATCTTCGTGCAACAACGGTTACTCAGTACTTCCCTCACTTGGATAAGTTTGTGGAATACTTCGACTTGTGAAATCTCACTAGCTTGGACAAGTTAGAGAGATACGATTCTGTTTTACGCGTAAGCAAGTTTTTTACGCCTAAGAGTTCAATCTTACGCATAAGACTCTGGGTTACGCATAAGAATTAAAACTTACGAGTAAGATATTTTTACGCATTAGAGAAATCTTACGCGTAAGGATATTGTTTACGCATAAGAGTTAATTTTTACGCGTAAGGTCACTGTTTACGCATAAGATTCAAATCTTACGCCTAAGGACAAAGTTTACGCCTAAGCACCCAAATCTTACGCCTAAGGACAAGGTTTAAAAGTAAGATTTTCAGCAAAACTTCAAACGGCTATAACTTTTGAACCGTAACTCCGTTTTCAGCGTTCTACCCATCAAAACGACCGTGAGAACGAGGAGATTGGCACGCCGAATCAACTCCTAAAAATGATGACTTTTGATTATTTTCAAATCAAAACTCGTGTTTTTAAAGAAAAATCAAGTGTACGCTTCAGTGCACTACATTTCAAACTGGTGAGAAATCATCATTATCTTGAGCACCTTTTCAAGATTGTTCTAAAATATTTTCAAAATCTTTCAAAATATTTTGTGCTCAAGACAACTCCCTCTAAAACCCTTTAATTGATTATGCTTTATTAAAGGGGGAGTATAAAACCAAAATGTTCCAAATTCATGTTTAAATCAAATCCGTTTGTCTCCCCAAAAGATTCTAAAATATTGTTTAATCCGTTGATATAAAAAATATCACGAATATGCTATTTTTGAGGGGGAGGAGACGTGATTAAAATGTGATCAAAAAGTTTAATGATCGCTGTTTTAATCTCAAAAGAGCTCGACTCAGTTGAAACCAATGAATTGACGAGGAATCAATGTCAGGAAATGTACCATTTCGAGAAACTTTCTATGGACTTGACCAGGACGGGTAATAATTTCAAGCTAGTTCTCTAGTGATGTAAACGTGTCTCGAATCGGTCTAGCTCATTTAAAGTCAATCAATTCAAAAAGTGCGAACTCTACCCTCTATGTACAGAATTAAGTTAAAACAATATAAGCACATGTGAAGGGGGAGTGTTTCTGAAAATACAAAACTCTCAAGGTGTTAACAAATCATGTTTTATAATCATAAACACTTTGAGAGATTTTCAATAAAATGGTTTTATGGCAACATAGTATAGTCATGGAGTTATAAGGTGACTAAGGATAGGAAAATCCGTCCTATGATCCGCCAGATCCGGAGGGATCTACCCAAGGGCAATACCCATAGTTAGTATTAGAAGTCCTTAGGTATGATTGAAAAAAGGAGTAATGTGAGAAAGGAGAAAGAAGGGGTTGAAGAATTTAAAAGAAATGTAATGAAAAAGGGTGAAAAGAAATAGCCCTCCATAATCAACCTTAAGGCAGAAACCGGGTTCAATTCATCTGCTACTGGTTGTCACTAAGATGACACTGGTATTGAAGACAAAGACGTCATGGACCTAGTGACGCACTACACTAAACCTTCTAGCCACTCAATTCCTCTTAAAAGGTATTTGTTTCATTCTAACTGGGAACCCTACATAATCTATCGACTTTCTCATAGAGATCGTTGGTATTGAAGAAGGAGACCCTCTCCCTAGTCTCGGCTCAGGAAAACCAAAATGCACTAATTGAGTCTAGAGCCACGAGATTCATTAACAGATCTCATAGGAATACATGACATTTCATCGCTTGTTGTTCATCAATAAGGACACAAGTGATACATTCTAGAGTCCTACGCAGATCTTAGCAATCTGCCAGAACATTTATGAGGGGAGTTACAATTGTAATCCTCAGTGATTGAATGGAAATTCCTGCCAGGGTCAACATCAAACAGCCCTGACAGCAGGTCACTTTGGTAATTCTTTATGCGTTACGCTTAGTGTATCTCAAACGGTCTATAGTCGTGAAGTGATGCTTCAGTGTACTTCAGCGATCGTGTTAGCCTTCTTGAGGGCCTCTAGTTTCAGGAACAACCTTTGTAAGAATTAGAGATGTGTTTTCACAATATGCTGTTAACACCCTCGACGTTCGAACCTGTAAGTGCTGGAAATCTTGCTAAGGAGATTCCTTTCACGAATCGAATCCTAAATATGAGGGTCGTTACTTGAATTTATTCAATGTAATGCCAACTGTCCCTTATGGGATTAGGACGGCTGATTCGCCCGACCAAGGTGAATGGAATCAAGACATTCATCAGTAGAACAATTGTAGTAATCAATTGGTGTTCGTGACTGTACCTAGGAAGCTGCTGCTGATGGATGCTCGCGGGAGGAAGAGATCGTGCAGATTCTCCACATGCTCATACCAACAACATCATTGGAGACTCAAATATAAAAAGAAGTGTGAGCATGGTGGAGAATGACGTGGAGACACCTACACCAAAGAAGTTGACAAATGGCAGAATACCACATTATATGATCACAAAGCATGAAGGAATGTAAAACAAGACTATTCTATGTCTACACACAAAGTTCAAGCTCGAGAAAAGTAAAGACCTAATCAAGTGGATCATCTTTTGAATGACCACCCCTTAGGGGGAGATTGTTAGCCTTGATAATAATTAATTGAAGTGATGGTCATTCATGTTTAGGAACTTTGTAACGTGTGTTAGATATCGTAATAGAATAGTCAACGGGCTCGTGGATTGGGCTAAGCTAAATGGCTATTAGTTAAGTTAAGCTAGCCTTTTATCACTTGTAATCCAATCCAACCCAATCCAAGCCCATTAGGGCGTGTAGAATAAGAAGTATAAATACCCCTCAAATGGTCATTTGAGGGGTGTGCTTGAGTGTGTTTGTATGTGTTTTTATTTAAAATAAACATCATCTTGTTTTCATCTTTCTCTCCTCCATACACGACACACACACACACACACATATATATATATATATATATATATATATATATATATATATATATATATATATATATATATATATATATATATATATATATATATATATATATATATATATATATATATCAAGTCACCATCTTAATCTTTCTTCTTCTTATTTTTACGCATAAAGTGTTTGTATCTCGTGTGTTACTTGTGTGGTAAGTTTGGTAACGTGACAAGGTTGAGATAAACAAGGTCCTACACCCGGAAAATCAACCATAAAAATCAATGGTGTATATGCCTATAGCCTTTCTTTTTGACCCGATAAATCTCCGTGTACACTACTTCTCCCTCTTGATGGTTGCAAGTTATCGAAATCATCATAATGTTGTGTAGATGCCGTAAAATCAATTGTTTAAGCATACTTTCTGTTAGAAGCTGTCAATAAATACTCTCAATACACTTCTCTCAAACCAACCTGTAATCGAACCTCCTTTTAATACAACGGCTAATAGAAATGACCACAAATGGAGACAACCTGATATGACCAACTTGAAAAGGAAGTAAGCATCCCATCTTTGTGTCTTAATGCTTGTACGAACTCCTTTAGGTATTAGGTGCACCGTGGATAAATGCCCAGACAAGTTATCTTGAGACCTACTACATATCTCAAAGATAAATAAGTACACCTGTGAAACGTCACTGCAAACTCAAATCAAGAATACCGTAAAAAAGCTCCGTAGTCATCTTGTTAAATTATAACAATTCTAGCCGTGAAATCAGTATCCTCCTGAAAATTTGTGAGTGCAAAATACCACTCTTTATCAAATATTATCAGAAATAAGTTGCATAAACTTTGGATAATAATTTTGATAGTCCAATTCGTAAGCCCTAGTCCACTTTGTGTGTCACATCAGCCTAATATATCATATGAAATACTTGATCCATTGGCCCAACAACAAAAAATATAATCCGATCCAATAACCAAAGGATAATAAACACTAGCCTAGTCCACGTTTTGTATTATCAAGCATTTCAGCCCAATATCACCGTGAAGCCCAATATGTGAACCACTATTCGATCCATTTCAACTCACAAATTGATACCAGGTATAATAGTCCTATATCCTAAACACACGGTATGCATTTGATTTCGTTTACCCTAACCTTAAAACCACACACACACATCATATTATCATCTGCCCCCAACATCTAATATCTCTCTCGAAACCCATCTTCCAAACTCAGCTACTCGGCTCATCTCCATCATCATAATAGCCACCATCTATACGAATAATAAAACAATTTTCTTGGTTATAATCACAACCGAAGAATTAACTTATGAAGAACGCAAGGTTTTGACTTCAAGATCCTTTAAAAGGGTCACGGGTAGGTCAAAACTGCCTTCGTAAATGGATGTCAACAAAACCCTCAGGTTGCTCCATATAGACCTCTTCGTAAAGATGTCTGTTGGGTATTCGTAAAGATGTCTGTTTTGTAACCCTAATACTTTTGAGTATTCGTATTAATATATTGAAGTGTTTTGTGAGAAAACAATTTGTATTAAGTATTCTCTTTGTCATTAAACATTAAATTCTGCATAGTGTTTAAGCTTTGTTCTAAGACAACTTGCTATACTTTGTTTGTGTTAGATTTATCTAGCTCAATCAATAAGATAAATTGCTCATATGGGATCAACAAGTGGTATCAGAGCTTGTGATCTAGAAGCTGTGATAAAAGAGAATTTATGTTCAAACAACTACTGAAGTCATGGAGGCTGATTCAACACACATAGTAACTACATCAAAGGTGCCTATGTTGAAGACTGGAGAGTATGAGCTTTAGAGGTTAAGAATGCAGCAGTACCGCAAGATGTTGGACTACTCTATATGGGAAATCATCTTGAATGGTGATTCTCTACCTGCTAAGGGTGCTGATGGGAAGGATGTACCCATCAAGACTAATGAAAACAAAGCTTAGAGAAGACTGGAGATCAAGACTCATAGTATCCTTCTGATAGGGTTACCTAATGAGTATCAATTGAGCTTTTGTGAATTTGAAGATGCCAAATCTTTGTGGGATGCTATTGAACTAAGGTTTGGTGGGAATGATGCAACAAAGAAGTCTAGGAAGAATCTTTTGAAGAATCCATTTGAAAACTTTGCTGCTTTGAGTTCTGTAGGCATTGATCAGACTCGTGACAGACTACAGAGACTTGTGAGCCAACTTGCACTGATGAAAGTTGCAATCTCTCAAGAAGACATCAATCTCAAGTTTCTCAGAAGTCTAGCACCTGAATGGAGCATGCATATCATGGTCTGAAGGAACAAAGAAGGTCTTGATAAGCTAACCTTAGATGATTTATACAATAATCTGAAGCTGTATGAATCTGAAGTTAAGGGAACATATAGTTTAACCCCTGACACACAAAACCTAGCTTTTGTGTCTTCAAAAGGGTCAGACAGTCATCAGGAAACTCATTCTATTGCTTGTGGATTTTCTACTGCTAATGATAACATAAGTGATGCTGCTATTTGTGCTTTCCTAGCTGATCTTACTACCAATAAACATGTAGTAAATCAGGATTTGGAACAAATTGATCCTGATGATCTGGAAGAAATTGACATTAAGTGGAAGATGGCTATGTTGACTATGAGGGGAAGAAGATTCTTGAAGAAGACTGTAAGGGAGCTTAAGTTCGAAGCACAAAGCAATGCAGGGTTTGAAAAATCCAAGATTGAGTGCTACAACTGTCAGAGAAAAGGCCACTTTGTTAGAGAATATAGGGCTCCTCAGAAGAATGGTGATACTCCAAGAAGGATTGCTATTGAAGATACAAAGACCACTAAAGCTTTGGTGTCCTGTGATGGTTTAGGAGAGTATGACTGGAGTGATCAGACTGAAGATGGACCCAATTTTGCTCTAATGGGTTACGCTTCTTCATCATCTGGTTCTGATTCTGAGGTATCTAATGATTCTTATTGTTCATATAAATATTGTTTATATACTTTACAAGAGCTTGACTGGAGTGATGGTCTAGGAGAGTATGACTGGAGTGATCAGACTGAAGATTGACCCAATTTTGCTCTAATGGCTTATACTTCTTCATCATCTGGTTCTGATTCTGAGGTATCTAATGATCCTGGTTGTTCATATAAATCTTGTTTAGATACTTTAGAAGAGCTTAAGGCTAGGAATGAGAGTTTAAGGGAAGAAGTTGAGAAACTGAAATTAGATAACTTAGGTTATAAAGTTGGTCTAAAACCAGTTGAACAAAAACTAGAATTTCTTAAACAAAATGAGCTAGAGTATGTAGATAAGATAGCTATTCTATAAGGTCATATTTTTAAGAAAGAATGTGAAATAAATGTTTTCAATCAAAAACTAGAAGAAGCTTCACAAGAAAAAGATGCAGCTTTAGCTGAAAAAGAGAAACACATAGTTACAGTTGAAAAACTATAATATGCATCTGATCTTGTGAATAAGTCAGCTGAGAGTCATTTAATGAGAAAAGGAACTGGCTTAGGATATACTGAATTAGGTCCTCCACTTTTAAGTGCTTATGCCCCCCCTAAGAAAGAAATCTCCTTTGTAGGAGAAGTAGGAAGCACAACTGTAGGAGAGTCTAGTGAAATCAGTAATGACACACCTAAGGTTGAAAAGCAGTCATTTGATGCCCCAACTATTGAAGATTGGACATCACATAGTGATGAGGAAAAGGTTAAGTCAACACCTAAGCATGTTAAGGAAGAAAGACCTAAAACTGTTAAACATGTTAGGTTTGTGAAACCTGAGTTTGATAAAAATATCTCTAGGAAGATAGATGAATATAATGAGGAACCTAGAGAGATTCCTAGAAGGCACAATAATAGGCCAAGAGGTAACCAAAGAAACTAGAACAACCTAATAACACAAAAATTAGGTAGTGACTGGAAATTGGTTAATAAGTCTTGTTATAATTGTGGTAGTTTTGAGCATTTACAGGAAAAGTGTTTTTACTACAAGAAAACTGCAAGGAACCATCATAGCAGGATGAATCACAAAACGTTTTCTAAACAAACTCACCCTCATGATAACAAGAAAATGGTTCCAAGGAGAGTATTGATGAGATCTGGTGCAACTAGATCCATTACTACTATTCTTCCATATTAGCAAAGGTCCTTTAAAAAATGTATAGATGTTTGTACTGCTAAGGAAAAAGCAGTTTCTACTGCTGAGCCAAAAGTGATAATAGACATTGTAATGGGCAATCATTTTTATGCTTTAAAGGCCTCAACTTGCTGGGTCTGGAAACCAAAAATAAAGATTTTATATCATGTTTCCAGATACAGCAGTGCATCAATGGATTTAAAAAGATTTAACTATGTTAACGCACAAGGTAGACCTAAGTCAGTGATGGCTTGGGTCCCCAAGAGAAATTGATTCTCTTCTTTTATGTGCAGGGCAACATACAGGTGGAGCTAAAGGATAAAGATATTTTTGACAGTGGTTGCTCTAGACATATGACTGGTGACATGTCCAATCTGGAAGATTTTGATGCTATAGATGGTGGATATGTTTCATTTGGGAATTACCTCAAAGGAGGGAAGATTGTTGGCAGAGGTACAATTAAAACATTGGAACAGGGGGACAAAGAATTAAAAGCAAAGGTAGATGTTAAGAAAATTAGGATTTCTGAATCTTCTTTGACGAGACATCTCCGATTGGAAGATGAGGACGGAATTTTTGACTTGCAAGTATTTGAGAAATAATCTTTAGTGATTAATATAGATCCATAGAGGATCAAAGTGTTTAGTAGTAATCTGTCTTCTTTAACTCTTGTGTTTATTTTCCACCTAAGCATAAGTTTATTAGAGATTCTCCATAGTTTACTTGGGATTACATAAGTATTCTATCCATTTTCAAAAGGCTCAAAAGATCTATCTAGGACTGATTCAACAAGTGGTATCAAAGCCTGGTGAGAGTCTCTGTCAAAGAAGAACACTTATATCTCTTAAAAACCCTCAAAACTCTCTAACAATGTCAGAATCAGGAGATGATGCAGATTCCCCTCAAGGGAAAACTCAGACACAACCAATTCAACAAGTTGTTACCACCACCATGTCAAACAATAATGCCAAGTTTCCTTATCTCAAGAAGGATGAGTATGAGATCTGGGCGATGAAGATGGAGAACTGGATCACAAATAGTGATTACAACCTCTGGAATGTAGTTCTGAATGGTAAGAGCAGAAAGAAAACTGGAAGAGACACTAAAGGCAACATTGTGATTCTTCCTCTTGTTTCTGCTGATGAACATATTGCTTTCCAAAGGGAAACCAAGGCAAGGACTATCTTGCTTCAGTTACTCCCAGATGACCATATGGGTGATTTTCATCACCTTGATGATGCTAAGGAAATCTAGTTGGCTATTAAAGTAAGGTTTGGAGGTAATGATGAGTCCAAAAAGATGAGAAAGGAAATGTTGAAGCAGGAGTTCCAAGAGTTTAAGATCTCTGAAGAAGAAGGCATACACAAAGGTTATGATAGGTTTCAGAAGATTTTGAGTTAACTCAATCAGATGCAGTCAAAACCAGACAATGAAGACTGTAATACCAAGCTCTTAAGGGCACTACCTTCTTCCTGGTCACAAGTCTGCATCACTCTCAACGCAAAAGGTGGACTTGAGTACTTAAGCTTTGATGACCTGTACAACAAGCTTAGGACTCTTGAGATTGACATCAGGGGTCACTCAAGCTATTCTTCCACTCCAACTAATTCAGCATTTGTTAGTACCACTAGTACTAACACCAAGATGTCATATGCTGATAGTCCAAGCTCATCATCAACATCAACCTTATACACCTCTTCTGGACCAAGGACTCACTTAAAGTCTAGTAATGTTTTGGAAGATGTACTTTATTCGTTTGTTACTGAAAGTGAACCACATCAACAACTAGCTTATGAAGATTTTGATCAAATTGATAAGTTGGAATTGGAGGAATTGGATATAAAGTCACAGATGGCAATTCTTTCAGTGAATATAAACAGGTTTGAAAAGAAGGCTGGAAGAAAGGTCCAATTCAAGGGAAGAGATCCAGCAAGGTTTGATAAGAAGATGGTTAGGTGTTATGAATGCAATCAACCGGGTTACTCTGCTAGGGAATGCACTGAAAAGAAGGAAAATGACAAGAAGAGATACTCTACATTCAAGATCAAAGAACATGAGGAACCTAAAGCCCTAGTATATGTTAATTCAATGGTTGATTGGACTAGACATGAGTTTGCAGATGAGGAAAGTGGAGCTTCTCATCAGTTTGGAATGCTTTCTGGATGTGAGACAGAAGATGATGCTGAGGAATTTGCTATGATGGGTATCTCATCTCAGGTACATACTTGTTTGTTTGGTTGTGATGATAAATATGCTGACCTTAAAAAGGAGTTTGATGATATAGAAGCACAATATAAAGATTATTATGTTCAGGTTTAAGCTTATAAAAATATAGTTAAAACTTTGGAAAAACAAAAGGCTTGGTACCAAAATAATCAATTGGCTTATGAAAGAAAAGACCAAGGTTTTAGAAAGAGATTTAGAAAACACTACTAATTTGTTAAAATATTCTGAGAATGAAACTGTAAAGGTAAACTTAGAAAAAGAAGATTTAAAGGCTAAGCTAGATAGTGAAGTGGCTAGACATAAACAGTGGCAAGAACAAGCTAAAAATCTAAACAAGTTGGTAGATAGTGCTCAGTTTATAAGGGCTAGGAGAGCATTGGGGTATGGAGAGTATATGGGGCTAGATGAAGTTTATGACCCTCTTTACCCAAGTGTATTTGACCCCCGAGGAAGAAAATTTTCAAAATCATGTTAAGTATGTTAAAGAAGAAGAAATGCATTCCGTTTCTCCACCAACATGGTCCTTTGTGGCCGTAATATTTGTCTAATAGAAATATAATAGTTTTTCTTATATAATAAAGTTACGGCAACTTTGTGTAAACGTGTATAATTTAATCGTTACAAGTCCGTTTTCTACGTTTTATATGTCCTTAGCTTCGTATCAAAGTATACTAATATATTTTTGATAAGTCGACACAATTTATAATGCTTAAGACTCATTTTTGACTCGTAAAAAGTCGAGACAGCATGCTGAATTTTCTGAAACAATTAGTTTTCGTCGTCAACTTGAAAAATTCATAACTTCTTCGTTATAGCTCCGTTTTAATCTGTTCAAGCGGCCACGTTTTCGTTTTGAAGTGTATTTTCTAAATATCTAGCCTAAAATATTTTACAAACTGTCGTATTTTCCAGATTTTCAAAATATGGACAGACCCTTTAGCAAACTTGTCGAAATGAGTTTTTCTCGCGCAAAACCTATTCTAACCAATTCAAAACAACTCCGAAGCTATTCAAATCCTACCATACACCTTCTTAGGGTGTCATGGGTTCCTAGACCTCACCAAAAGTGATATGTTACAAGGGATAATTTATAGGATGATCATATTTCAATATAAGTAATAAAAACATTAAAAGTGGTACAAACTCATATGTAACATGCATGATTTCTTGCAAAAATGATTAAATAACATAAAGATGAATATGAAAAAGTTATAAAGACCATGAAATGCTTACTTGAATGATTTAAGAGTTTTTGAGCAAAGAATACTTAACAATCTTGAGGTTTTTATTTCAAAACCCTTACTAGATTATTCCTAGGACTTGATTAATACTTGAATCATGAAAAATTATGGATTTCTCTTTGTTTTCATGCCATGGCCGGTTATGGTGTAGAAGTAGAGAGGTTTCATTTTTTTTTTCACCTTGAATGTGTGAGTAACTATGTGTTTATTTGCAAAATATCTTGCATATAAGTTGCCTAGTTATAGATATATGTTTTATATTAGTAGCAAAGATCAAGTTGAGTACTTAGGAGATAAGGGTGACCGGCCAAGATATTTAGGGGGGGGGGGATGAGGTGTGTTTGATGTATTAAATGTATTAGTTTATGTGTAATTTATGCACATAATTAAGTTTTAAGTGTAGCGTTAACTAAAAATAGATTTTAACGGAACAAAATAAAATATATTGAAGCCGTAAAAATTATAAAAATACATTTCTTACAAAAATTGAGTGAAATAATAATTATCGTGTTGAATTTACGAAAACCGTCGTAATTATATAAATATAACAATTTATATACAAAATAAATTGAAAACATCGGGTAAACTGATAATATAATTTTTATAGTCTTAAAATGAGTATAAAAATATATCTGAATAATTTTTGGAATTGTTGGATCAAATATTCAAAATAAATGATTACGCGATAGCGTTTATTTAATAGGAAAATAAACGTTTAATGAAAAATGCAAATCCATGCATGAACTAATATGATGATAACGATGCTAATGATATGTAGACTAAACCTAGTCTATATGAAATGTCCTTGATGAAATGTTCATGAATTCGCAGCTAAACCATTAAGGTTACGCGAATTTGATACTCGTAAACCTAGTTTACGAAAAATGATGAATAGTGACTCATGAATCGTGATTTTCTTCGGGAATGAATAGTGTTTCGTGAATAGTAAAATTTTGAAATACGTTCTACGAATATTACTTCGGCTCCGAAAACGGTGAATAGTAAAATTTGAATAGTAACCAGTGAATAGTAAATTCCTGAGATGAATAGTGAAACTTTTAAACTTTGTAAAATGACCTGAAATTACGAGTTGTCACATTCGCCCAACCAAAAAGGAATTCAGTCCCTGAATTCAGTCCATGTTAGGTTCTACGATGTTACTTGTGAAAAGGTGAGGATATTTGAGTCGCATCGAGTCGTCCAATGTTTGTCTGAATCGTACCACGCCTTTCCAAGACGGGACTTTGAACATAAATTTGTTACCAACTTGAAATTCTAATGGTTTGCGACTTATGGAACATACTTCCAATATTTTGCGTCGTATATCGACGTAGCTTATCTAGCTATATGTTGTTACTTGTAACTGATTTTTGATTTGTACGATCACTTTGTTGTTTCATGAATGAGTCATTGACTAGTGAGTTGGACTTTCTTGATTTTTGCCCGTAAATAAGTGTTTGACACCTCAACCATAGAGTGCCTCAAATGGTGTAGTCAATATGTTCATGTAATAACTATTGTTGTAAAGCAACTTGTCGATGAAGAATGATTTACCTAATCATTTCTAGAATATCACACATGCTTTGAGCATATCTTCTACTGTTTGAATCATTCTCTCGCTCTAACCATTGAGCTGAGGATAATAGATGGTACTCATGTCCTAATAGATTCCATGGAAAGATTGAAATGATTGTTAGAAGTCTAAGAAGGATTGGCTACCTTACATTAGGTACAACTGAAATTGATACCACGTGTCTCGTGCCAAATTTCAAAATGTTAAGTCTTTCGAAAAATGACCTTATTGTAAAGAATAGATTATGGGTAACAATTGTGATTCCTTGCGCTTCTAATTCTAGCGGATGTCATGACTTGAGTCTTCCTTGCCTAAGGTGTTTAGTCTCCATTACTAAAATGTTTATTGTTTGATTATCGAAGTGTTTCCATGCTATATGTTGTCAAGTCACAAAACCTTAAATATTTAAGTGATGTGGTGTAGTGGTTGATTTTCAAGATTTCTTCCGATATTGAGTGTTTCTAAAATATTTCATCACTTAGATTGTTATCATGCTAGCAAGAAAATAGATATCAGCTCATACTATGTCGAAGAATGTTTGTTCTAATTTCACTTGTAGATGGAGAGTCATTGATTGTCCGATATGTTCAAACCTGTTGCTGTTGGGGGTTAGCTCCCAGAACAGGGTTAAGACAATCAATAACTGTTCAGCAGAAACAACAAAGAGTCAGCAGTAACAAATACCACTAGGTGGTTACCGGATATCACTTGGAATCGTGTAATCACTTTCCAAAGTAAACTATTCGACCCTAATGCATGGGTATCACGAATATCTACTTGGGATAAGACCAAATGCAGTTAGAGAATTAGGCACAATTCTATAACTCTTTCGCTTATAAGTATTTAGTGTTTTCTATATATCTCTCATGCATGTTCAGATCTCCTATATATAGGAGGTTACTCTTGAGCTATTCCAATGGAATTATGAGTATTAATCGGCCCATTAATAGCCTCATAATTATCCCCATTATAGCCGTTAATGGTTACATGACCAATTAAACGTGGTCATAAAGAAGTTGTAACTGCCATTTAGCAGTACTTTCCATAAGCAGTACTTTCCACTAGCAGTACTTTCACTTGCAGTGGAAGTACAGCCTATCAGGGGAAACACCGCTTATCAGTACTTTCATAGCACTATCAGTGGATACAACACTTCAGTGGAAACACTGCCTATCAGTGGAAACACTGCTTATCAGTGGAAGCCACAAGCAGTACTTTCCACAAGCAGTACTTTCACCAAGCAGTACTTTCACCAAGCAGTACTTTCACCAGTACTACCAATACAAACCACTATAAGAGTCAGGGTGTTCATGGACCTTATGGGTGTACACTCCGTACCTCCTAACCCATTACAAGGTGTGAACTAATCCCACAAGTGCACTAAATTTTCCAACAATCCTCCCCAAATTTAGTTCACTTCCTTTGCATGAAAAATAAACATCAATCAAAACATGTGCATAAAAGAAAATGTCCTGAGGATTGAATTTCCATCTTAGTAAATTACACGTTCAAATATTCGAGAATCAGGGTGTTCTAAGAATTGAACCCTTCAACCCATTTGAATACCTGAAGATAAAATACACACAAGTTTTCAAACACTTAAAAGCTCCTGACACTATACAAGCCATGTGTCCATATCCAAATTCATAAATGTTGTAAAATCTAAAAGTCCAAAGCATCCTGAAGCGGCAAAACTTCAACATTTACATAGGTGGTTCCTCTTTAGTCATGCTCCTGCCAAGCACTTTTTGAAAGAAAATTAACCATTAAGAAGTAAAGACTTCATCCTCCTTTCAGCAGGTTCTGAGCACAACCTTGGGATGTAAATAAAACATGTGCTCCAGTCCACTGAATGTTCAGCTTTCCACATTGAACTCAGCTCCCAAGTTTCCTTAGGAGGGAATTGGGTGTCCTAGCATTCAGTGACTAAGTTGGACTTAAACCCATCCCTTTAGCAGACTTTATAACCAAGTCTCTAGCCAGACCCTTCGTCAAGTGATCAGCTAAGTTCTGTTGAGATCTCACAAACTCTATAGATACCACCCCATTCATGATAAGCTCACGAATCATGCTATGTCTGACACCTAAGTGTCTAGACTTACCATTGTACATCTGGCTATAAGCCTTAGCCAATGTAGCTGCACTATCACACCGGATAGAAATAGGTGCTATAGGTTTAGGCCACAATGGAATCTCAAGAAGCAAGTTTTTCAACCATTCAGCTTCTTTACCAGCAGCTGCTAGAGCCACAAATTCAGATTCCATTGTTGAACTGGTGATGCAAGTTTATTTCTTGGATGCCCAAGAAATTGCACCTCCACCAAGTAGGAATACCCAGCCACTGGTAGACGAATTGTCTTCAGTGTTACTGATCCAACTTGCATCAGTGTAACCTTCCAACACTGATGGGTAACCAGTATATGAGAGACTATAATCCATAGTTCTCTTCAAATACTTCAATACCCTTTGAACTGCTTGCCAGTGATGAGCACTAGGATTACTAGTATACCTGCTCAATTTTCCCACTGCAAAACCAATATCAGGCCTTGTGCAAGTCATGGCATACATCAGGCAGCCAATTACCCTAGAATACTCAAGTTGAGATACAACCTTGCCATGATTAGGCATCAGCTTCTCACAAGTATCCATAGGTGTACTCACTGGAGTACAATCAAAGTAATTGAATTTCCTCAGTACCTTCTCAATATAATGAGACTGAGAGATAGAAATTCTATTACTTTCATGTTTAATCCTTATACCAAGGATAACATCAGCCTCCCCCATGTCCTTCATGGAGAACCTTGATGACAAAAATTCCTTTGTCAAGTCAACCTGATTTTGGTCAGTGCCAAAGATCAACATGTCATAAACATATAGACAAATGATGACTCCTTTACCAGATTCATCAAATTTGCTATATACACATTTGTCAGCTTGGTTAAGAACATAACCACTAGACAAAACCACTTCATCAAACTTTTGATGCCATTGCTTAGGTGCCTGCTTAAGTCCATAAAGAGACTTAATCAGTTTACACACCTTGTTTTCATTGCCAGGCATGATGAAGCCCTGAGGTTGGTTCATATAAACCTCCTCTTCCAATTCACCATTCAAGAAAGCTGTTTTCACATCCATCTGATGAATAACCAGATTGTGAATAGATGCCATAGCAATTAGCAGTCTTATGGTACTGATACGAGCCACAGGGGCATAAGTATCAAAATAGTCTATTCCTGACTTTTGTTTAATGCCCTGAATGACTAGTCTAGCCTTGAACTTTTCAATAGTTCCATCTACCTTCATTTTTCTTTTGAAAATCCATTTGCAACCCAAAGGTTTGCAACCAGGAGGTAGATCAACCAACACCCAAGTGTTGTTGCCCATGATAGAATCCATCTCATCATTGATTGCTTCTTTCCAGAAAGCAGTATCCTGGGACTTCATTGCTTCTTCAAATGTTTTGGGGTCATCCTCAACAATGAAGCAATAGGAGTATTGGTCTGAGACCTCATCCCTGGTACCTTCAACTAAGTATAGTTGAAACTCAGGTCCAAATGACTTTGGAGTCCTGACCCTTTTGCTTTTCCTGAGCACAGGTTCAGGTTGTTGTACCACAACCTCATCAGGGACCACTGATGGTTCATCATCAGGTACCTATGATACACCAGTGTCATGAGTTCCATTAGGAATCCTCTGACTTGGTCTAGGGACTGATGAGAATCTATTCTCATCAAAATCTGCATCCCTTGATTCAATTATTGTGTTAACTGAAACATGTTCATTAGGTTGAATAACATAGAACCTAAAAGCCTTATAATGCTCAGCATATCCAACAAAGATGCAGTCAATGCCTCTTTCACCCAAAGTCTTTTGCTTTGGATCAGGGAGTCTTACAACACCCCTACAACCCCAAACCTTGAGATAATTCAGGTTGGGTTTCTTTTTAGTCCAGAGTTCATAAGGGGTAACCTTGTTCCTTTTGTTGGGAACCCTATTTAATAAATAGCAAGCTGTTAACATAGCTTCACCCCAGAACCCTTGACTCAGTCCTGAATAGGACAACATGGAATTAACCATCTCCTTCAGCACCCTGTTTTTCCTTTCAGAAATACCATTTTGCTGAGGAGTATAAGGGGCAGTCGTTTCATGGATTATTCCAACAGACTGAAAGTACTGAGTATCCATGTACTCACCTCCCCTATCAGTCCTTAATCTTTTGATTAAAGACCCAAGTTGTAATTCAACTTCAGTTTTAAACACTTTGAATTTATCTAATGCTTCATCCTTGGTATGTAATAAATAGACATAACAAAATCTAGAAGCATCATCAATAAATGTCACAAAGTACTTCTTATTCCCCAAAGAAGGAGTGGCATGCAAATCACACAGGTCACTGTGAATAAGCTCCAAGATCTTAGTCTCACGACTAACACCCTGAAAGGGTTTCTTGGTTATCTTGGTCAACATGCAAGTTTTACACTTTTCAGTGTCCATGTCAAAAGCAGGGATTAAACCATCCCTAGACATATCTTGCATCCTTTTATAGTGAACATGACCAAGTCTAGCATGCCAAAGGTTAGAATCACTCTGATCATATGTGGTCACAAAAGCTGAAATAACACTGTCAGTGGTAATATTAAGCCTGAACATTTGATTACATAAATAACCAAAACCAATAAAAACACCACATTTAGAAAGAACAAATTTATCAGATTCAATAACTTGTTTATATCCATGATTATTCAAAACACTACTTGAAACCAAGTTTTTCCTTATATC
>BPTQ01000006.1:240505658-240573805 GCA_019973895.1 Chrysanthemum seticuspe
AAAAAAAAAAAAAAAACTTTCAAAATATTAAAATATAAAACGAAAACTACCAAAAAGTTTAAAACATAAAACAAAAAGTTTTTATAAATGTCGCTTCGAAAAACCTTTAGTAAAAGTTCTTCTAAGCTCTTCTGCAAGATTGAGGAGTCCCCAATCCGAAGCGTAAGGTTAAGCAGCTTGATTCAGCAGTTTGGAAAGAAAACCTTCCCGAAATCATTTATCTAGCCGCTCAACCATTAGTCAGAAGTGCTTTTTATTAAGTTGTCATGGAAGAAGGTGTACAAGAAAATACTTCACTATCGCCTGAGACTATACGAATCAGAAACTCACTACTTGTCCTAACGTACTATACCGATACCGTGAAAAGCTCAGTGTTATGTATCCATAAAATAGCTTTCATTTCGGTATTAGACACTCAACACAAGAGTAGGTATCTTGAACTCGTGTTGTGCGTCTATCTCTGTGTATGAGTCGAAGTCGCCAACTTTCACGTCATGTTAGAACAAAGAAACTTCTGGTCGAATGATTGAAAAGTGGGTTTTAATACCTATGTATTGTGACTCGAAAAGTGCCATAGCCATATCATGCAATCCTGTTCATCACTCAAAGACTAAGCATATCAGAGTCCGCTATCACTTCATAAAAGAACATGTGGAAGAAGGTACTGTTGAATTATTTTTCGTGAAGACTGATTACCAACTCGCCGATCTATTTACTAAAGCCCTTCCAAAAGAAAGGTTTGACGACTTAGTTCGACGAATTGGAATGCGAAGCCTAACCCCTGAGGAGTTAGAACGTCTTCTCGAATCTTCTTGAAAATGATTTCCAAAAAGCTTCGCTGTAAATATTTTTGAAAAACAAAATACAAAATTTGAAAAACCATCAAAAGCAAAATATAAAATTATAAAACTTTCAAAAAAAAAAAAAAAATACAAAATCACATTAGAAAATCAAAAATCCAAAAATATTCTTCTCACGACATGTCTCTCGTATAATCGATATTCTGTACGTTTCTAGAAATTTCATTCAACAATGATACGGGCATGTACAGATGCTTGAGCGAGAGTTCTTTTAATGTTTTCTAAAACATGTCGTTTCTCAAAAAAATTCTTCAAAAAATGGCTTTCGTATAATTCAGTATGAAACCCGGACAAAAATGATGACTTTTGATTATTTTCAAATCAAAACTCGTGTTTTTAAAGAAAAAATCTAGTGTACGCTTCAGTGCACTACATTTAAAAGTGGTGAGAAATCATCATCATCTTTAGCACCTTTTTCAAGATTGTTCAAAAAGATTTTTAAAATCTTTCAAAATATTTTGTGCTCAAGATAACTCCCTGTAAAACCCTTTAATTGATTATGCTTTATTAAAGGGGGAGTATAAAACAAAATGTTCCAAATTCATGCGTAAAACAAATCCGTCCGTCTTCCCAAAAGATTCAAAAATGATGTTTAATCCGTTGATATCAAAAATATCATGAATATGCTATTTTTGAGGGGGAGGAGACGTGATTAAAATGTGATCAAAAAGTTTAATGATTGTTGTTTGAATCTCAAAATGAGCTCGACTCAGTTGAAACCAATGAATTGACGAGTAATCAAAGTCAGTATATGTACCATTTCGAGAAACTCGTGATAGACATGCACTTTCATGGGTCTAACCTTCTTTTCAAGAAGTGTTTACAACTTAAAGGTAGTTATTAGAGCTAGTTGTCACCTAAAAACTGACAATGGAACTCTCTAACTAAGCAACGTAACCGTGTCTCGTGGGGAATTTTCTATCATGAGCCGATCAATTTAAAAAGTGCGAACTCTACCCTCTTTGTGCAGATTTAAGTTAAAACAATATAAGCACATGTGAAGGGGGAGTGTTTCTGAAAATATAAAACTCTCAAGGTGTTAACAAATATGTTTTAATCATAAAAACTTTGAGAGATTTTCAAGAAAAATGGTTTTATGGCAACATAGGATAGTCATGGAGTTATAAGGTGACTAAGGATAGGAAATCCGTCCTATGATCCGCCAGAGCCGGACGGATCTACCCAAGGTCAATACCCATAGTTAATATTAGAAGTCCTTAGGTATGATTGAAAAAATGAGTAATGTGAGAAAGGAGAAAGGAGAAAGAAGGGGTTGAAGAATTAAAAAGAAAAGTATAAAAAAGGGTGAAAAGAAATAGCCCTCCATATTCAACCTTAGGGCAGAAACCGGGTTCAATTCATCTGCTACTGGTTGTCACTAGATGACACTGGTATTGAAGAAAAAGACGTCATGGACCCAGTGACGCACTGCACTAAACCTTCTAGCCACTCAATTCCTCTTAAAAGGATTTATTTCATTCTCACTAGGAACCCTACATAATCTATCGACTTTCTCTTAGAGATCATTGGTATTGAAGAAGGAGACCCTCTCCCTAGTCTCCGCTCAGGAAAACCAAAATGCACTATTGAGTCTAGAGCCATGAGATTCATCAAAAGATCTCATAGGAACACATGACATTTCATCGCTTGTTGTTCATCAATAAGGACACAAGTGATACATTCTAGAGTCCTACGCGGATCTTAGCAATCTGCCAGAACATTTATGAGAAGTTTCACATCTGTGATCTTCAGTGATTGAATGGAAACTGCTCCTAGGGTCAACATCAAGCAGCCCTGACAGCAGGTCACTTCGGTAACTCCCCGTGGATTACGCTTAGTGTGTCTCAAACGGTCTACAGTTGTGGTGTGATGCTTCAGTGTACTTCAACGACTCATCTGAATTGTAGATGTACTTCGGTATATCGCGTTATCTCACTTGTGGGACTCCAGTTCAGGAACGGCCTTTGTGAGAATTAGAGACGTGTTTTCACACTATGCTGTTAACACACTCGAAATTCAAACTTGTAAGCGCTGGATTATTTCTAACCCATGTTTTATGTTTTCTTCTTATGGAGGCTCGCGGGAGGAAGAGATTGTGCAGATTCTCCACATGCTCATACCAACAACACATGAAAGTTCTCATCAAAATCAAAGGCAACACAAAGTTAAAGATGATTCTTCGTCTATGTCAAAGAATCTACAAAGTTTAAAGACTTGAGAACTACATCATTGGTAATTAAAATTCAAATAGAAGTGTGAGCATGGTGGAGAAAGACGTGAAGACACCTAACCAACAAAGTTGACAACGGCAGACAACCATATAAATTGATCCCAAAGCATGAAGGAACAAAGAATCAAGACTATTCTATATCTACACGCAAAGTTCAAGCTCAAGGAAAGTAAAGACCTAATCAAGTGGAGCATCTTTTGAATGACCACCCCTTAGGGGGAGATTGTTAGCCGTAACATTTTTATTAGAAGTGATAGTCATTCACGTTTAGGAACTTTGGAACATGTGTTAGATATCGTATTAGAATAGTCAACGGGCTCGTGGATTGGACTAAGCTAAATGGTTAGAAGTTATGTTAAGCTAGCCTTGTATAAGTTGTCATCCAATCCAAGCCCATCCCAAAGCCCATTAGGGCATATGTACTTGTACTATAAATACCCCTCAAAGTCTCATTTGAGGGGTGTGCTTGAAAGTGTGTGTGTGTGTGTTTTCCTTTGATATTTAAGTTCTTCTTTTCATCTTTCTCTCTACACACATATACGCACAACATATCATATATCAAGTCACCATCTTTCCTTTCTTCTTAATCTTTACGCTTAACGTTCGTGTTTGGGTTTCACGTGATATACGCGTAGCTTGTTATACATGTTCTACTGGTTTGGTAAGTGTGGTATACGCGTAAAGTTGATATATTTAAGGTCCTACAACTTATGCTAGAATAAAACAAAGCCGAACACCTCACGAAAGGGGAACAAAACACTCAAATCTCTCAACTATTCTAAGTGTCAATTTCAGGGTGATCACTCAATCGCATAGTCATAGCATGTATTCTATAATAAGCTTGGTGGTTACACAAATCTCTACCACTAGCGTTAAGGGCTAAACAATTCTCGAAGGCAATATGGGTAGACACGACAAAGGTTAAGGGGTGACTCATCATTACTAACATGTCACGGTGAAGTGGACAAAATCAATGATACATGACCAAATCCATGGCCAAGACACCAAAGATTGCTCGATGCATCACCTAGATACGCTTCATGACTAAAGGGTAGGATAAGACATGGGATATATAAATGGTGTAAAATAAAAAACAAGCAGGTAGTCTAAATCTATAACCAAGTCATCACCACATACCGTTCGCCTAAAGTTCAAGCTTTGAAGTCAAGAAACCGGATCATGAAATATAAGGTAGATATGTCATTAGAGGACGTCGTGATGGGTACACTACCTTTTCTCCAACTTCAATCTTCAAATGTGACCGAGGTGGCCTCCTCGATACTAAATCTATAAAGCTCATAATATAGTGCTTATAACATCGCACTTTACAATATCTAAATCATAACAATTTTTCTGTTTTCTTTTTTTTTCGAATCACTTTTTTTTCAACATAACAATAATAACTTAAACATAATATCCCCCCACTTGAGATGAACAATGGGAATTTGGGGGTCTTCAATGATCTTCAGGAATGTTGTCGATGAAAGTGTGATTTCCGAACCTTTCCACTCGAACCTTGAACTTAGGCAAATGATGACTTCCCAATCACAAATAAAGACTACATGGTAGGCTAAGGTGTATAGGTGTATCGAAACAATATATCGGGTTAACACAATGAAAGGAATAGCTTAGATGGGTGTATCGAGGGGTATCTTGCACTAAAGGAGAGTGCAACAAAATGGTTTCACATGGGGGTCGAGAAGTCGAGGTGACTAATCGATAGATACACAATGGTAGGCTGTTTGGGTGATAATCCTATAATATTGCCTTCTAAAACTGAAAAGTCCAAATACATCAAGCTAACTCAACATACCTCGTCTATGGTCTCGAAATGATGAAAAGGCCAAGTTCTAAAGTTTACAAGCTACCGGCACACTCATAATTTGCTAGATTTGGGGTAAAATATTGGAAACGGATAAGGCTAATCTCACCATATAATATCAAGGGTTGTATGTGCTCGACTAAGGTCTAATCTAGTTAGGTTAAGAAAAAAATGTCAAAATTTTAAAAATGGCATAATTTGTCAAACTAAACTAGAAAAATGAGGGCAAAATAATGTTCAAGAGACAATTCTACTCCCCGTCCCTCCAGTTGAATTGTACAAAGTCCCTTTTGTACTAAGCATTAAATAAAGGTGAAGAGAAAAGTAGAATTAGAGCGAGAACTTACCTGAAATTTGCTCCAAAAAGAAAGAAGGCCCACGAAAAAGAGACGTGCCTTCGTATAAGCATTATGAGCAAACTTCAATCCCTGAAATCACACTACCGACAAGCATAATTCTAAAAAGAAAAAATGAAAAATGAAAAACAAACCTAACTCACTTTCGTAGGAATCACGGTTGCATTTAGCATATGCAACAAGCTTTTTAAACCACTTGGTGTCCCAAGTGGACGAGTAAAGTCTCGTGAGGGTTTACAGGGAACAGACCCACAAAGTTCATTTAAAATACTAATACAAGGTTATTGCGTTTTAAAATGAAAGAATTAAAGCAGTGGAAGGTTATGTCGTAACTCTTATGAGGGAGTTACGCCGTAACTGGCAAAACCTGACATAAGCTGCAAAGCGAGTGGTTACGACGTAACCACGGAGATGGTATTACGCCGTAGTTATTAATGCGTCAAGAATTCTGCTGCTAAAAAGTTGGTTACGGCGTAATCACATAGATGAGTTACGCCGTAACTTTGGTAAGATCAGCAACTGCAACAGTAATTACTTCCTGTTTCCTGCAAAAATGGTTAGAAAACAAAAAACCCTACAAAAATGGAAATAAAACAAAAGAAAGGGATAATTCGGGTTGTCTCCCGAAAGAGCACTTTTCTTTATTTACGAGTCTTTAAGTTAGACTCAGAGCCGCGGGGCTCTATGGGGGCCTTCGGACTTCCTCGACTTCCTCCATATCTTTTTTATTTGCAGAAGTCTGGTCCCAAACATGTGGAGAAACAAACCACGTCATGGTGTATCTTTCCTGCAGAAAATTAGCTCGTGCCCATTCGTAACGAAATTTAGCCTCTTCTTTGTCTTGTATTTTAACATACCCAAACTTTACTCGTAACCAATTTTCAAATGAGATCCCCATGTATCCTACTTTGCTTCTTTTGTCTTCGTCAAAACACGCCCATTCCTTGCGTTTGAGCCATTTAGGTTCAGGGTATTCTCCTCCATCACAGATCTTGTGATTGGGGTTGCATGTAGGCCATGCCATGGTGTAGTCATCATGCATGATAGCTGGTTCACAAAAATGAATGGTCCAATCAATATCGGTGAACCATTCGCTAAAAACATTATGTCCTTGTAACCACTTTTTCCTAATAAGTTTCTCGTCTTCCCAGAACCACCAAACTTCTGCAGCCTCTTTAATCATTCGAATGAGGTGCTGACCTCCTCCATTGCATCGTTTTTGAAAAGGAGAACATGTGGGCAGTGTTACTTTGGTCCCATCAATTAAACAAGTATCAGGAACACAACAGTGAATTCTTCCTTTAACAGTGTAACTGGGTACAGAAAATGGGATCTCTTCCTCATCTCTCTCATCGTCACTCGATTCGGTTCCCTGCAAGTGGCCAAAAGATGAAGGCGGAAATCTAGCGAAATCATCTAATTCAATCCTTGGTGAATCCTTAGTTGTAACAATTTTGTCTGGTTCAAGGCTTAAGGTTTTATCCAATTTAAACTCCACTATATCGCCACAGTATCCGCCGTAATATGCTAATGTGTCCAGGAACGGTTTACGGAGAATCAAATGTTCCTTTTTATTTTCCCCCAAGTCGACGACTACAAATTCTGGGGTTGAAACAAATTTATCGACCTTGATACAAGTACCACCAGTAATTCCTAAAGGGGTAATCTTGGTGTCTGTCGCTGGTTCAATCAAGATTTCCGTTTCCAAAAGATGGGTCATCTTAAGTTTTAGGAATATGGAAAGCGGCATGATGTTTATACAAGATCCAAAATCAACTACCCCCAAAATATTAATACTCCCAGCAGAACATGGAATGATTAACCCGTTCGCGCTAATATCCTTAACTGAAAATAAACTCGTTCCTAACCTGGATACGCTTTCTGTATTATGGTTACGCCGTAACTCAGGGAATTGGTTACGGCGTAACCCTGCCTGATTGTCGGTTATCGTCATCTCTAATTCATCGGTTGTGGATTTGCGTTCCTCAACCACCTCCTGAGAATTATTGGCAAAAACAGCGTTGCATTCCACCATGTGCTTGGTTTCATTAAGTTCAATTTCATCTATCTCAGGACTGAGTTTTTCGATCATTGCTCCAAGGTTTTTTAGGGTTTCGTCGTGCCTGGAAATATTTTTATTTGTCTTTTCCTGGAAACCCCTTAACCATATATCTTGTTCTTTTTGTTTCTGGGCTGAAGTTTCCAGGAACTTGTTAATTGTTTCTTCAAGACTGGGCTTTCTTTCTCCATAAGGCCCACGGTTGTAATTTCCACGATACCCGTTACTATTACGATTATCTCCGTAAAACGGTCGATTTTCTCCATACTTGGCTTCTTCAATATTTTCTTCGTCGATATGAGGACAATTCTTCGTGAGATGTCCTCCTCCACAGCTTTCACAACCCACTTGGATGGCATGAATGGTTTCTCTGACCTTCAACATATCTCGACTAAGATTTTCAATTTTACTAGCGATTGTTGCATTCCGTCAAAATTTCCGCCTTGGTTTCTTTTGCTTCCTCCGTCGTGCCATTTTTGAGAGTGATCTGCCATTTTTTGAATGGCTTCAATTGCAAGAGTAGGAGTCATGTTCGGGATAGATCCTTGATAGTCCAGCATTTGTCTTGTTGTTACGTTAATTCCTTTGTAGAAAATGTTGACCTTCTGCTGGTTGTTCAGATCATGTGTAGGACACTTGTAAAGGAGATCGTTGTATCTATCCCAGGCTTGATACAACGTTTCGTCGTCTTCTTGCTTGAAATTATGGATCTCCAAGAGCTGGTTAGAGATCTTCGATGGCGGACAATATCTCTGAATAAAGTGCTTTTTAAGTAGAGCCCAAGTATTAATTGCCCCGGCGGGCAATCTTTCAATCCTTCTTCTGGCAGCTCCAGTAAGAGTCATTGGGAACACCCTTAGCATAACAGCATCATGAGACACACCCGGAATGTTGAAAAGGCTTGCGATGTTTAGGACATTTTCAACGTGCTCATATGAATCTTCGTCCCTGTTTCCTGAAAAAGGGTTAGCATGAAGCTCCCTCATAAATTGGTCTTTGATTTCAAAACGGACATCCGCTCCAATTGCCGGTCTTACGAGACCCAGCCCTTGTTCCACTCTTGTCAACGCCAAATATTCCTCAAGATTGAGGTCATCGATGTTAACAACTTCCATGGTACATGAAAACTTGAATAATGATCGTGAGAAAAGTTTAAAACGAAAAGAAAGACTTAATATTAATCCTAATATAACTCCCCGGCAGCGGCGCCAAAAAATTGATGCAGGTTTTACTAACTAGGTTTTAATATTTATAAAGTCTCGTTATACCTATGGTCTACCCTAATGCACTAACGGGCAGTGTACTCGGTCGTGTGTAGTGTAGTAATCGGTAAATCCGAGGTCGTCCCAAGAGCTATGTGTGTTGGATTATTACTAAGTCTAGGTGTCACAGATTAATAAAGGTTTCGATAGGGATTTAATTAATTAAACTACTAAAGAAGAATAAAAGCAGATAAATGGTAAAGGGAAAATCAATAGAGGAGAGTGGTGCTAACCTAGTTAATCATTCTAGCTAGTAATGTCTACGTCTACTTACTTCCAATTACTATCAGCAAAGATGCCACCACAGGAGAAGTCAGGTGTCCCTTCATAAGTCCTGTTGTTCCTGGTCCCCTAAGCCAAGTCATTAAGTACCGCTACATGCTAGATTTATAATAGTGAGTGCCCGGCCGTTAGAAACTTAGACACTCACCCCCTAATTCTTAAGTTCATCCAAACGATAGGTGATCAGTTGGTCAAATCGCACAAGTAGAAAGGGTCGGCTGTTGGTCATATCTTACCCTTCTCGTCGCAGTCCGCTCACCTAGGGTCAGTTGGTCATATCTCCTAGGCAATTGGCCTCTACCGCCATTCAAAACTACCGAACCAAGGGTGGCTACCAATAAACTATGCATGCATACACTTAGAAATAATTGTACGGAAGTAAAGTAAACGCAAACAAAACAATTAAGGAATCATAACTAGGCCAGCACCAAGAGGTGCTTAGCCGCTCATATTAATCATACAAACCAATTCAATATTCAAAGGTACGAAATACATGAATTGAATGTAAAGAAAATATAAAATGCTAATGCTTATCGTAGGGGAGTGATTTCTCCCTTGGAGACAGCTCCGTATGCTCCTCTAGACCTGCCTTGAGCTTTTTCCCACATTCTGTGGTTGTTGTGCGTGGAATGGGGTGATTAGAAATGCTGGAATTCGTGGGGTATTTATAGGCCAGATCTGGGTTACGGCGTAACTAATATAAGATTTACGCCATAACCTCCTATTCATCGTATTTTGCACTAGATATGCTGGTTACGGCGTTACCTTATAAGTGGTTACGTCGTAGTCTTCAATAAACTTGGTTACGCCGTAGTTGAGGTAATAGTTACGGTGTAAGTATCAGCGGCGTGGAACCTCATTTGACCTAATATAGTTAAATCGTAGACTTTGGGAAGAGTTACGCCGTAACCTTCTGATAAGTTGGTATTCTGAGTCACGCAATAGTTACGGCTTAATGTGAGAGATAAGTTACGCCGTAACTTCTTCAAAGTAGCATAATGTGATAAATCTTTAGATATTTCTCCAGTTCCGCGTCTCTTTAGCTCCAATGCTCGTAATTTACCTGAAAGTGGAAAACAATGGAAAACAAGCGTAAATCCATATAAATGATATAAATTACAAGCTTTATTGGGGGAATTGACACTTAATATTCAGGACTATTTGATGTTATCAATATCTTTTATTCTGTGTTATTTGTGTTTTTATAAAATTTAAGAAAGTCTATATATATTTTTTTTATATAAATTTTATAATATCCAAAATGATTTTTATTCTATTCTATTTTTTTTTAAATAAAATGAGTTAAAAACTCATTACGACTTACAGTTCAATTTCAGATTGTAACTCATTTTTAATTAAAAAGGAAGTTGTACGTTTCCTTGCAATGATCCTTGTGGACGAAAAGAGATGACTTTTGGGTCTTGAGCAGGTTTTTCTTTGTTTAATATCTTGTTGGGAATTATATTTGAGTTGATAAGACAAAACATGTGAAAGATGAAGGACTTAAGAAGACAAAGAAAGAATTCTTCAAATGATGAAGAGTGAAACACAAGGTACTTACTTGTTAAAGAAGAATTTATTGTTTAGTCATTTGTAGTCATTTGTAACCCTGGTATCTCTATTATATAAAGAGATACAAGGAATTGGTTTTAAGTGTGTGTCAAGATGTGAACAACAAAGTGTGTGTGTGTGTGTGTTTGTACATGCGTTAAGGAAAAAATGCCTATGGTATTGTTTAGTCGACTAGAATAGTGTTTAGTAGAGTAGAGATGAAAGCAAAGAACCTTTAATAATAACAAAGATGTTTCTTTATATCCGCTGCGCATTCTATTTATCGTTGTTATTGTTAATCCCTAGAGTTCATAAACGATCTTAAAAATTGGTATCATAGCGGGGAGCTCTTGATATAGGGATCTACAAGGTTTTTCGAAGAAAAAGGTAAAAAAAATTTAATCTGAAAATTTTTCGTAATGTCTCTGCAGGGCTGTTTTCAAACAGCGATAACTTTTTCGTTAACCATTGTATCGGGACGAAATTTTTGGTGGACGTGCTCTATACATCTGGCTAACTGTTCACCGAATGGATCTTCCATCTGAGGTCTGGATCGTAAGTTATTCAGTCGTAAAAACTGTTGCATATGGAGGTATAAAGTTTTCGAATTTATAGGGTTTCGTTTTTAAAAACGTTTTCCTCCTTCTAGTTTATCATGGAAATCGTTTTTGGGATCATCATTCTTCAAACTCTAATCATGTTATTGGAGAAAGCAGCTATGGATCAATGATTATTCGAATTCTAAGGTTTCAAGAAATTTGAATTTTTTCCTATTTGTTTTTAATGATCTATCATTATTACAAAATCATTGATCACGGTTACATCATGTGATCTTGACGATTAACCTTAATGTCAGTTAGGGTTTTTGATTCAGTGATGTACCATAGCTGTGACGAGAAAATAGGAATGGTTATTGTATGCTCGATCATGAAACCATTTATCATAATAATTCTTGTTTATTAAACTTCTAATGGTGTATGCTATAGTTACAAACTGATAGTATTTTTGGTTTCTTGGTTGTCGATATAATAATTCTTGTTTATTAAACTTCTAATCGTGTCGTTTGTGCACATCTTCTGGTCAAGTCGATATATAGAGAAGTAGCCTTGGGAAAGGAATTGGAGTTGATTAGTGTTTGAGATCCTAACTGGATCTTTGAAGGCGACTACGATTGCTGCTGCTACTTATTTGTGTTTATACTGATCGGTATGAGTTAGTATTGTTCAAATATAGATGAAGTACTGCCAGATTACAACTCAATATTGTTCGTCCTTATCGGTTAGTATTGTCATCTATGGAGAGTTAGTACTGTTCGATATACATTAGTACTGCCAGTTTTCATTTTATATTGCTGCTTTCCAATGGCTCGTTCTTTTTGCATAATTGATTACGAAGAAAGGTTTTTATCACTTATTTGACGATGAAGTGGAACTACTTGGATGCGTGTTTTATCATACCTTTTAGCAGGAGATAACTTGTTTGTGCATTCATGTTGTATTGAAGCAACAAAAGATAAAGTCATTGAAGAAACATTTCTGGAAAGATGGCACGTCCATTTTCAATATATAGATATGATTTCTTATTAGAAAAAACTTTCAGAAAGTGAGACTACAACTATATAAATACTTTTAGGGTATACTAGTAGAGTACCTGCGAGTTGCGTCGATGTGTATTTTGAAATAATTTTTTTTGGAGAATCATGTATTTTAATTTATTATGTTCTTTTTAACAATAAATTTACGGATATCAAGAATTTCATGACTTATTTCAAGTCCTTAACTAATGAAATGTTTGTTATTATACAATTGTGATAATTAATATTAAAGGTGTCAATTTGTATAACATAGGCCCATTTGGCTCGTACCCGTCTAGCCCATTAGTTTCCAGTATATGATCCTGTTTTGGACTTTTTAAAGCGATTTGTATAACATGAGCCCGTTTGGCCCGTGCTCGTTTAGCCCATGCCCGTTTGGCCCGTACTTGTTCTAGCTCGAGCCCGTTCAGGCTCTAGCCCGTTTGGCCCGTTGCCCGTTGCCCGTTCGGGCTTGAATATTTGTATAATGTGCTTCATTATTTGTATTAGTGATATTTAATGCATGAATTGTGTTTAAGTTGGTTGTACAATATGTTTGATAATTTGTATTTCTTATGTAAGGGGTATTTTAATAACTGCATTAATTGTATTTATTGACCAGTTAATTAATTGACTACATTAAAAACATTCAATATATTAATAGCATTAAAGTAGTGTACATTATGGTTTTAGTAAGACTTATGTTTTGTCTTTTAAATGCGTGCATTAAGGTAGTGTACGTTATGTTTTTGGGATTAAGTCGTAGAATAGCAATGTACTTTTTAAAGTGTCTGGTTTTGGTAAACTTACTTTAGCATTGTACTTTTCAAATTGTCTCGTTTTGGTACATGTACTTTTTTAAGTTGTAGAATAGCAATGTACTTTCCATAAGTGTTTCAATTTGGTACATCATCAACGTACCAAATTGGAACACTTATGGAAAGTACATTGCTATTCTACAATTTTAAAAAGTACACGTACCAAATTGGAACACTTATGAAAGTACATTGCTATTGTACAACTTTAAAAAAGTACACGTACTAAAACAGGACACTTTAAAAAGTACATTGTTATTCTACGACTTAATCCCTATGTTTTTTGTCATGTAAGCTATTAAATTTCTATAATAAACAAGCTGGATTTTTAAATATTTCTATTTAAAAAATGTCTAAATGCTTTATAAGATAGTACGATAATGGTTTATGAGTTATGCTATTTAGACCTACAACACAAGCCTAAATATATACCTAATGCATAAATCACTTGTACAATTGCATTAAGTATTTTCTCTCTCTAAATTCCCACCAATCAATTTTTTAAATCAACCAATAAAATCATTAGATTCATTTGTAGGCATGATTAGTAGGTCTATCAATCATTTTTCATGGTTTATTATTTTGATTAGCTTATTATTTAACTAAATTTTATTTGAAAGTATTTTTATCCTTAACTTTGTTTGAGACATTGGTTTAAACCCTTAACTTTGTTTGATTATTTGATAAAAACCTCGTAAGTTTAATAAATATTTAAGTAAGACATTTAACTAATTTGGCCGACATTGTTATTTGTAGCTTAAAATGACTATTGGATTGGCCGTGACGACGACTATGGTTTTTCATAGTTTTGGTGTATTCAATAAGTAAATTAATTAGTAGCCATGTTTACGGGACATGTATCACTTTTAACAATTCAAATCCGACCTTGAGGTGCTGGTACTCGAATCGGAATTAACGGATGTAGCATATCGGGTCGGTAAAAAATGGGTTACCCGCCGGTGAGGACGATTATCTATTTTTCTTGCTATCCAAACCGTTACGCCTTATTGTATACAAACTTTTTGGTTTTCAATTTTTTAGTATTTGTTATTTTTCTCGTTTAGACCACGTGAATGAGCGAATTGGTTCGTCTGATTTTTTTGTTGACCCGAGTGACAATCAACTATTCCTAATAGAAACCAATAACATGTGGAGTTAGCTTATGACCTTTTAACCAATTTTTTTTAGGAAAATAATAAAACGTTGGTACATGTATTCAAATGTTTTTATTGAAAGTTAAAAGGTTAATCAAAATGGTCATTTAAAGTTAAATGTTTTAATAGTACGAACATTTAAAGTTTCGGGGTTTATTCAAACAAATTTTTTAAAGTTGGAGACAAAAATATTGTCAATCATAGTTAAAGGGTTAAATCAAATGATCAAATAAAGTTAAGAATGAAACCTTACAAACAATTAAATGGTTAAACCGTAAGTTGACTTAAATTTAAAAAATTAAATCGCTATTTACACATACTTTTATTCAAATCAAAATATTGTAACATTTTTGGATGGAGGAAACGTGCGAAATGATTACCAGCTCTCTTCTTTCTGAAAATAAAACAGATTCATATACTTCATGGAGCTCCTCACCTTGTACCAAGTAAGATTCTAATTTCCATTTTCTATATATTGATCCATAACTTCGAACGTGGCTTTTGACTTTTAATACATTCATTACATGTTGAAAAATAGTCTAGAAATTATTTTAGTGAAAGCTGGAAGCTCTTTTTATGGCCATGGCTCCTGTCCTTTAGAGATTCTTTAATCTATTCGTAGAACATTAAGAAGTTTAGTGAATGGGCATTTGTTTTGTTAAGTTTCTTCCTGAGAAAGTCGTGTATATATGGAGATTGGTTGCGTGCGTGTTTGTCGTGTCAATATTGTTTCTAGTCCTTTCTTGGTCACTCCTTATTCAATATGGTGACACTTCTTTAGTGCCTAGATCAATATACAAGCTCATTATTGTTGCCAACGCACCATCTTACATAAAACATGATGAAGCTGAGCCAATCGAAATCATGTCTCCCCCTTTTGTTGGTTCATCTTGTAATGAATCATGTTTTAAATCAAACCTTATTGAACCACCAACCATGTGTGATCAAAAGCATGCTCTACTTAAAGTGTTTATGTATGATTTACCTCCAGAGTTTCACTTTGGATTAATAGGTTTGAAAGGTTACGGAAAACATATATGGCCTAATGTGAGTAATTTGAGCAGAATCCCTGTATACCCGGGTGGTGTAAGCGTACAACACAGTATGGAGTATTGGCTTACACTTGATCTTCTATCTTGGGTTACTCCAAATGTGTCTCGACCTTGTAGTGCAATTCTTGTACAAAACTCGAGTCAAGCAGATGTTATTTTTGTGCCATTTTTTTCATCTTGGAGTTACAATCTGAATTGTAAGATTCGTCTCACCAACAAAAACAATATGGACAGGGTTTTGCAAGAGAGATTGATGGAGTATTTGATTGGTACAGAAGAATGGAAAAAGTCAGGTGGAAAAGATCATTTGATCATGGCTCACCATCCAAATAGTTTGCTCTTAGCAAGAAGATACTTACGTTCAGCTATGTTTGTTCTTGCCGATTTTGGGAGGTACCCTACATGGATTGCAAATATAAATAAAGATATCATTGCACCTTATAAACACGTGGTTAAACAACTTAATGCTAGCAATTCACCATCTTTTGAAGAAAGACCTGTGCTAATGTACTTTCAAGGAGGAATTCAAAGGAAAGATGTAAGTTTGTCATGTCCTTTATCATTATATTCTATCTTCCTTTTTTATTTGCTGTCTCAGTATTGATTAGTTTCATTATTTACCTGAACAGGGTGGAAAGATTCGTCGAATACTATATGACCTATTGAAAGATGAAAATGATGTGCACTTTACATTTGGAAAGCCATCCCCAGATGGGGTTCGCGCGGCATCAATAGGAATGGCTTCTTCCAAATTCTGCCTGAGCATTGCAGGAGACACTCCTTCATCTAATCGTTTGTTTGATGCTATTGTTAGTCATTGTGTTCCCGTAGTAATAAGTGATGACATCGAGTTACCATTTGAAGATGTTGTTGATTACTCTGAATTCGCCATATTTGTTCGTGCAACGGATGCTTCTAAGAATGGCTACCTTATGAAACTTATTAGAGAGGTTCAAAGAGAAAAATGGATTGAAATGTGGAGACAATTAAAGCAAATTACACCGCATTTCGAGTATGAGTATCCATCGAAGCCTGGTGATGCTGTCGACATGATTTGGCAAGCAATCCATCGAAAGGTGTCTTCTAAAGGTAGTAAAGTTGCTAGAAGAAACAGATACCGAATGTCACAAAAGTTTTCAAGGATTGGTGCTTTATTAACTTCTTAATACGTATGTACTTCGTATATGGATATTTTTTTGACATATATATGTAACGTGTGTCCTTTACTCCTTTATAAAGAGCAACAATGCTATAAGACGCACAATCAGTTATGGGCTCGTGGCTACATAGGCATACGGTCAATTCCACAACTTCTAGTCTGTTAGTACAAACAATGTGACGGGTTGAAATATGTGTATAGGATGCGTGTTGGGTTAGGACAACAAACTACCAATGGGCTGAATCTGTACTAAACCAAGTGATGGATTGCATCTCTGCATAAATGAAAGCAAATCGTTAGCCTTACCGTGGGGACGGACCCAACGATTAAGCTCCGGCGTGAGAGTAAGTATACATTCTTGTCAGAAAATAAAAGTGTGTGTATTAATATGTGAGAGAAAGTCATACCTTATGAGAGGATAAGAACTCCTTTTATAGGCGAGGCTAATGCTAAGGTTTCCTAGCATTTCGCTTATAAAAGTTAGTGGCCAGAGTGGCACCCTTGTCGGGCAAGGTTTCACAGTTAATCGTGGATGCGGACACAAATCACCTTTCGCGACCATGGGTCTGGTCCGCTAGGTGCTTTGCGTGTGTCTGAGTCCGGACCGTAGCCAATTTGTTATTGGGCTTACTGACGTTCCGGTACTAGTGGTTGTTTTGTTGTTGGGCTTGGGCCCGAAATACGTATAGCACAAGCTGAGCTCACTAGGCCTGTTGTACGTGCTATACGTCATCAAGTCCCCCAGTCTAGTTTATTCATTGTGTGCGGTTAATTTGTCGCGTGCGGTGAATGTTATTAGACTTAAGGTAACTAATGGTTTTTTCTTCCCCTCCTTTGAAGCATCTTTGTGACGCTTTCTTTCTTAGTAGGTGGAACGTGCGACGTGGGCACTTCTGGGCTTTTCATCTTCTGACTGATTTGACCGAGTGACCCACCCATCGTGCTGTCATCCTTATCTTTTTGATCCTATCCATTTAACTGGATTATCGTCGACACGCGTAATCATCTTAGGTTATCTTAGACTGAATATACGCTGGTATAAATACTCTGCCTGGTTTTTACCATTTCACTTTTGTTTCTTCATTGTTTTTCGCCATTATCGAAATTTTTGCATTTTCTTAGTTTATGCACTTTGTGTTGCCTTACTTTTTCTCTTAAAAGAGGACCCATCCGCTTACCAGATTAGATCTTGACTTTTATTCTTCCGTCATGGGTACTATTACATATTAAATGTCATCTTAACCGAGAAGCATTTGAAACCTTTTGCGGTAGGTTTCATATTTCTCCCGAAGTTCACCTAGAGCTTCCTTCACCCAACCAAACTATGCATGAACGTCCTAGGAATAAGATCGGTCAGTACACTAGGTTTTTTGATTTTTCCAACTTCCGACTTCCGCTGTCTATTTTCCTTATGGATCTTCTTATATACTATCAAATTAACATTACTCAGCTCTTAGTTATAGGTGCGGTTAAGGTTTCTCATTTTGAAATCTTGTGTCGCGTTCATGGTATTGCTCCAACTGTGGGGTATTTCGTTGTTTTTATCTTAATTCAAAAGATATAGGGTGGATGTCCTTTAGTAAACGTGATGACGCTTCCGTCTGTTATAGGAAGCCCCTTGATTCCTTAAAAAGTTGGAATGATCATTTTTTATGGGTTGATGATTTCGCTTGTCCTGCTCTGTTTCTATGGCAAGCTAATAAAAATCTTTTTAAAGATTGCTTTCCTCGTGCTGATGAATTTAATGTGGATGATTATGCCACTCTTGTTGCCCACCCTGCCCTGTTTCGGAGGTTCCCTGATACATTCCTCTGTTGGGTTGGCCTAAGTCATTTTTATCCTTTAAATGAGGACACGTACCCTGACTTTGTTAATTATGACAGAACGGGTGGGTGTCTATTGTTTTGTATATATTTTTTGCTTGGTTTCCTTTCCTGTTTATCTTCTAACCTTCTTCGTTTCTGTGCAGTGATGAATTTGTCCGCTTATATTCATGTGGCTGATCCTATAAAGGTGAGGGTTGTTGGGCGTAGACCTCATGAAGGGGAACCCAGGGTTTTGGAAACTACTGTTGGGTGTACAGTTTCACTTCTTCCCATTGCTCCTCCCCGTGTTGAGGGTAAATTAGAGGCTAGTGTTAATGAACTCTTTGGGTCTGATGGTGGTGGCGCTAATGCTAGAGATCAATTGGCCTTGGAAGCTACTACTCTAGTTTCTGAAGACACTGCCTCTGGACCTCAGCTGAAGAGGAAAGAGAACCCTTCTTCACCGGCTGCTGGCACATCCTCTAATCCTGTTAAGATGGTGTGTGTCGATTCTTCTCACAGGCTTTGTGTTGCTGGTGTACCCGTTTCTGGTTTGCAAGATTTGTTGGCTGGTAGTATTCTAGATGATGAAGTTGTTGTTACAGTTGTCGAGACACTACCTTTTATTACATCTTCAATTTCAACTGCTCCTGAGCACGAGGTTGGGGTTTCTGCTGATTTTTCCGCCAGGCATGAGTCACGTTTTATTGGTTCCATTCAAAGGTTTGTTATTTCTTCATATTCTTCTTATGATTGTAGCACCTCTGATGCCAAGGCTGAGGTTACTTCTTTTACCAGGTCCGGTATCATTCCGGAGGTGACGGTAGCTACCGTTATTGCTATAGTATCCATTCCTGTTTCTTCCTTGAAAGAAACTTTCCCTGACCCTTCTTTGTAGGACCACTTTATTACACCAACCTTACGCGTATACACACCTTATCACAAGATAGTGACCTTACGCGTAATAATTAATGCTTATGCGTAGAAATATTCTTACGCGTAAGATGTTACTCTTAGGCGTAAACAATATCTTACTCGTAAGTATTAATGCTTATGCGTAAAACACAGTCTTAAGCGTAAGATTTAAATCTTAGGCGTAAAAACTCGCTTACGCGTAAAACACGAATCGTATCTCTCTAACTTATCCAAGCTAGTGAGATTTCCCAAGTCGAAGTGTTCCACAAACTTATCCAAATGAGGGAAGCACTGAGTCACCGTTGTTGCACGAAGATTCTTAACCAAATGCTTATGCGTAAAACGTTATGCGTAAAAATAGGGTTTTGACTTTTTCTTACGCGTAAAAAGAGGGTTTTGACTTTCTGTTCTTACGCGTAAAAAATTCCAAGATTTTCAGACGATTTCAGATGCACAAACAGTTTCCAAAACACTCAAATACCAAGAAAGATTTGACCTTTGTCACCCAAAGAGCTGTTTCTGCTTATGCGTAGAAACGAACAACCCAATATATACGAGTTTAAAACTTAAGAAAAACACGTAAAGCTTCGAACTTTTTCCAAAAACTAGAATCCTTAACACTATATGAACCTCAAACCATAAGAATCTTGAAGATTTTAGTGCAAAAATTAAAGTTTTAAGCGTGACAATATTGAGAACGAAACTACGCGTAACAACACAAAAAAAAACTTCAACCAAAACACTCCTAAACCATTGTTAGGCGATTGATACCAATTGTAGGACCACTTTATTACACCAACCTTACGCGTATACCCACCTTATCACAAAATGAACACACGTAACCAACACAAACACTATACGTAGTAAATGAAGAAAGAAACAAAGATGAGAAAGATGGTGACTTGAATACTATGTTATGCGTATGAAATAAGATGAAAGAAAACTTGTTATATTGCTTAAAGAAAACACACACAAAACACACTCAAGCACACCCCTCAAATGACCATTTGAGGGGTATTTATACTCCTTATTCTAGACGCCCTAATGGGCTTTCCATGGGCCTCGTGGTGGACTTGGATTGGATTGGGTTACAAGAACTTATACAAGGCTAGCTTAACATAACTTCTAGCCAATTAGCTTAGTCCAATCCACGAGCCCGTTGACTATTCTAATGTGATATCTAACACATGTTACAAAGTTCCTAAATATGAATGACCATCACTTCTAATAAAAACTATTAAGGCTAACATTCTTCTTTCCTTGGGGGCTCATCCTCAGTCGGTTGCACCGATCAGGATGTCGGGGGGTTTTCGGGTTATTCCTTTGGTGAACGGTTAGCTGGTGATATTCGTGCTGCTATCGATTTGGACCCTTTACATTTACACGAGTCTTGTATTCCAAAGTGGAATGTACCTAACGGTGCTCTCCTGGATAACCCTTCGGATTGTCATAAGATGGTTGATAGGTTTGCTCCCCCTAAGTTTTTTGCTTCCATTCGTGGAATAGATTATGATCGGCTGTTTTCAGAGTTCAATGTTGGGTCTGCTCGTCAGTTATTCTTAGGTTCCGAGGTTTGGATGCGTGCGGAGCATGATCTTAATGAAAGGAGAAGGTTATCAAATAAGTTTGATCAGCAAGAAAAATTGTTAGAAAATAAATGCAGCGAGATCGCTAGGTTGGAGGCTAGGCTATTGTTGACGGAGGCTGAAGCCTTGGAGGCAATCCGTCTCCGTGGCTGTGTCTCCTATCTTGAGGCTGTTGGGAAAGAGAACGATACCCTGCTTGCGAAGATTCAAGAACTTGAATCCTGTGTTGCTAGCAAAGACTGTGAGCTTGCAGAGCTGAGTTGTATGTCCACATACATGAAGTCTCAAAATGATGATCTTTCTAGTCAGGTTCTTATCTTGATACCCATCTTTCTTCGTTTCCCTCTTTTCCTATTTAAAGTTTTTTTAGGTGCGGGTTACGTAAGGTGAATGCTCTGGCTTTCGTTCTTAGATATCAGAGTTTGATCATTTGAAAGAGCGGTTTATGAAGGTTTCCCTTTATCTAGAAGAGAAGCTTCATCCTTCTTTGTTTACTGGGTATTGGTTTGAAGATGGCTTTTGGCTGAAGGTTTCAGGCTCGCGATTGCCAAGTGTTGGAATTCGTCTGATTACCTTGAGACTTTGGGTACGTCTTTTAGCCGTTCCATTGAAAGGGGGTTGCAGGACGGGCTTGTTGCTGGCCTTCATCATGGGGAGAAAGGCAAAAATCTTTCAGATATAGAGGCGACAAAGATGCTCTTCAGAGGCTTCGTGGTATGCAATTTCCCATGTTGTCCTCCTTAGAAGCTCTCAAAGATGCAGGTATTGAGGATGTTATGAATATTCTTCGCCTTGAGCCATTTTTTGCTAGTACTCATGGCATTGTTGATTCTCAACCTGGTCCGGAGCGGTTATCCATCCCTATTAATCATTTAGGAAATCCTGCTCTTGTAGATGAATCTCCCATATTTGTTTCTCTAAGTGCTTGTCTTGAAAGGGCTAGGAAGATAAGGGAAAGTGTTACTGATGACTGGTCTGTTCTTGCGGATATTTGGGATTCCTGGGTTGATCCTTTATCTGTGAGAAATTTAATGGATATGGTTGGTACTTCGGGTACCACCAAAGCCCCTGCCGTGACTACTATTGCTTTGTCGGTGCCTCCTTTATCTGTACCTCTTTCCGTGTACGCTTATGAGGTGCCAAGTATGGTTGAGCAGGGCAATGTTGTATATGAAGTAACGATGGCTGCTTTTGAGCATCCTGAGGCGGGGCCCGTTCCGGAATCAAATCTTTCTGACTAAGCTTAGTTTAACCTTTATTGTGCTCCTCTTTTGTTTGTGCTTTGTATAACACTTTTCGTTTAATCGTTTTATGGCTGTGTTGGTACGTCGTTTTGTACTTAGAATTTGTGTCTGATGTATGTACGTTTGATTTTTATAACTTTTCAGTTACTACTATTGTTTAATTTTCACACTGGTATGTTCATTGCAATAGTCTTAGTTGAATATTTTTGGTTTATTCTCCTGATACTGGACTTGCAATATCTCTTACATATCTTGAGTGAATTTTGAGGTTACTCAACCAATCATTATTCGGAATAACGCTTTATCGGTCATGCCCAAATGTATGCGCGTCTTATTTACATGTACCGTAACTTTTTTAAAGTAAAAACGGAACGATTAATATATATATTATTTATTTTTAAATAAGCTTGGTGAAGGTAGCTAATCTTGACCATTTTCATTGATAATTAAAGAAACATTACAATATATGATAATAATTTGAAATATCAACCCCCTCTTGCGGAATCCGCAAAAGGCAAGTTGCTTACATTTGATGGACATAACATCTCTTAAGATTGCAAACGTTCCATGTTCACGGAAACGGGTTTCCTTCGCGGTCTCTTAGCTTGTACGCGCCCTTTCCCAGTGCTTCCGTGACTTCATAGGGTCTTTCCCACTTGGGTCCTAGCTTTCCTCCTTCTTCTACGTGACTTGCGTCGTTGTTACGATATACCAAGTCTCCTGGCTTGAAGCTTGTATTGCAAACTTTAGATTTGTAGTACTTTTCCATTTTTGCTTTGCTTTTTGCTTCGTAGATTGTTGCCTTCTCTCTTCTTTCCTCTAAAAGGTCTAAGTTTATTTCTAGAGCCTCATCATTTTGTTCTACATTTATCTTTGCTATTCTCCATGTGAGCATTCCTATTTCAGCGGGGTTGATAGCTTCTGTTCCGTATGTTAAAGAGAACGGAGTGTCTCCGTTGCTAGATTTGATCATTATGCGATGCGCCCATAGGAAATGCGATAATTCTTCCATCCAATTCTTTCTCCTTTCTTCTAATCGTGTTTTGATTCCCTCCCCTAAGCTCCGGTTTGCCCTTTCAACTAGTCCGTTGGCTTGTAGGTGTTTGATGGAAGCAAAATGTTGCTGGATGTGCAGTGTTTTGCACCAATATTTGAATGGTTTGTCTCGAAATTGTTTTTCGTTATCAGATATTATTTCTCTGGGGAGTCCAAATCTGCATACTATGTTTTCTCATACAAATTTTTTGACTTGATTGCCCATAATAGTTGCAACTGGCTTTGCTTCTATCCATTTAGTAAAGTAGTCTATTGCTACTATGAGAAAATTTGACTTTTTCGGGGCCTTCCGGAAAAGGACCGGCAATGTCAATTCCCTATTTATGAAATGGCCATGGGGAGGTGATTGGAGTTAGGTTTTCTTACGGGTTTCTTGGGACAGGTTTATGTACTTGGCAGTCTTTGCATGCTATTATCAACTTTGGGTTATTATGCAAAAAAGTCACTAAAGTTTGCGGAAAATTTGTCCTAAGTCACTAAAGTTTAAAAGTTATTATTCAGGTTACTAAACTTATAAAAGTTGTCATCCACGTTACTGAACTTATGAAAGTTGTCATCTACATTACTGAACTTGTAAAGACATGACATTTATGTTACTTAACATATAAAAAAAATAAACGTAAAAATCTCTGAAATTATAGATGTGTTTTCTTTTTAATGTTGAATAACCTGAATGACAACTTTTAAACTTTAGTGATTTAGGACAAATTTCCCGCAAACTTTAGTGACTTTTTTGTATAATAACCCTATCAACTTTCGTGCATCCTTATGCACGACAGGCCAGTAGTATCGAGTTCGCAAGGCCCTAGCTACTACGGACCTCGTAGCGTGCAAGCTGCAGGATCCTTCATGGATTTCTCTTACTACGTAATTTTACTGGAGTGGTCCATCACAATGTAACCATGGTCCGAGGAAAGACTTCTTGTAAAGGATCCCGTTGATTACTGCGAATCGTTGTGACTTTCGCTTAATTGTCCTTGATTTCTTTGGTTCTGCCAGGAGTATCTCCTCCGTTAGGTACTCATATATTGGGGTCATCCAAGTGTGCCCCTCTTCTTTCACTATTGCTAGAATTGCTAATTCTTCTATCGACTTTTGCTTGAGTTCCTCAACTAGCACTTGCTTGTTTAAGTGCGCGAAGCTGGTAGATACCATCTTGCTTAGAGCATCAGCCTTCTTATTTTCGATCTGAAGGACTTGTATAATAAAGAACATTAGGAAGATACTTAAGAGTGCCTTCACTTTCTACAGATATTGAATCATCCCTGATTCCTTCGCTATGTATGATCCATTAACTTGATTAGCCACAAGTCTCGAATTCACACTTGCTTGGAGGTTTTTTATTCCCATTTGTTCTGCTATCCTTAGTCCAGCTTTTAGAGCTTCGTATTCGGCTTCGTTGTTTGTTGCTTCGAACTGAAACCTTAGGGCATAGGTGAACTATGTCCCTTCTGGATCTGTTAGTATTAGCCCTACTCCTCACCCATCTATGCAAGATGAACTGTCCGTGAACATGGTTCATGGTTGTGGAAGTTCTTCTTCAACTTCCATTGAGTCGTCCTCCTGATCATCTTCTAGATGCTCTACTATGAAGTCTACTAAAATTTGTCCTTTGACTGATACTCTTGGTCTATATTGTATGTCATGTTCTCCCAATTCGATACTCCATTTTTGCAACCTTCCTGCTACTTCCGGTTTTGACAGTATTTGTTTGATAGGTTGGTCCGTAACAACTACAATCGTATGTGCTTGGAAATATCTTTACAATCGCTTGGTACCATGTACCAAGGACAACACTAATTTTTTCATGGGTGCGTAATTGACTTTTGAACCTCTCAGAGCACGACTTACGAAGTAGATCAGTGTTTTCTTACCTTCCATTTCCGTCATTAGGACCGCACTAACTACCTCTTTTATTGCCGCAATGTAGATAATAAGTTCTTCTTTTTCGTTTGGTGTCGTTACTGCTGGAAGATTCGCTATTAATTTCTTCATTCGTTTAATGCTTCCTTTGCTTCTGTCCTCCATTGAAAATTGCTCTTTTTTGTACACTTTTTGAGTGTTTTAAAGAAAGGCAACGACTTATTAGTGGATTTAGCTAGGAACCTGTTTAAACTTGCCAATTTTCCATTGAACTTTTGAACATCTTTGAGGCACCTCTAGGATGGGAGGTTTAAGACAGCTTATGCTTTATCTAGGCACACTTTGATCCCCTAGGTGTTCACGGTATATCCGAGGAACATCCCTTCTTCCATTTTGAAAGTGTATTTTTTGGGATTTAACTTCATATTGATCTTCCTTAGAGTTTTGAAGGTCTCCTCCACATCCCTTAGTATCTCGTCCTCTGAGCGACTTTTTATTATGAGATCATCAACGTATACTTCTAGATTTCTGCCGATTTGTTTATGAAAAGCCTTGTCTACGAGTCGTTAGTATGTTGCTCCTGCATTCTTTAAACCAAACGGTATTTTAGTGGAACAGAATATCCCTTGGCTCGTGATGAACGCTATTTTTCATCATCTTTCTTGCCATTTGAATCTGATGATAGCCTTTATATGCGTCTAGGAAACACTTGAAAGGGTATCCACAAAGTGATTCCACTTTCCAATCTATTTCTGGCAACGGGTATCCGTCTTTAGCGCATGCCTTGTTTAGGTCTTTAAAATCCACACACATTCTCCAACTTTCGTCGTGCTTCCTTACCATTACTGGGTTGGGTAACCAAATGTGGTAGTGCACCTCTTTCATAATGCTTGCATTTATGAGCTTTTCTACTTCTTCCTAGATTGCCTTATTTCTTTCCAATGCCCGACCTCGTCTCTTTTGTCTAACAGGAGTGTATCCCTCACGTATATTCAAATTGTGTTCAGCTGTATGTCTTGGGACACCCGTCATGTCTGATGGGCACCAAGCGAATATATCCAATGTTTTCTTGAGCAAGTCACAAAATTTTTCCGGCCTACCATCGTTAAAGTAGATCCAATATCTATTGTTTGTTCCGGATGTTCTGGATGGATCGACATTTTTCTCTTCCGTTGGTTGACTTTTAGACGGAGTTTGTGGTGTTAGCCCAAAAACCATCGTGCATTTGAGCGAGATGATTCTGTTGCTTTTTAGCATAAGCACTCCTTCTTCTACTGGGATTTTTATCAATCCATGTGTTGTTGAGTGTACCGCCTGTAATTTCCATACTCCTGGCCTTCCTATGATTCCATTATACGGTGATTGGGACCTTACCACTACGAAGTTCATCCACGTGGATGCTGAGTGTTCCTCATCACTGATCTTGGTTAACAATGATATTTGTCCTATTTGCCATATAACCGCTCCGCTAAACCCAATAATGGGTATCGTGGCCGGCACCATTTGTCTTCTGACTTCAGGTTGGAGCCTTTCGAAACAGTGTTCATACAGAATTGTTGAAGCGGATCCTCCGTCAATATACATGCGGTGTATAAAGTGTCCTCCAATTTCCGCTTCAATTATCATTGGGCCTTCATTCCCCTCCTTCGCGCCAAGAGCTGGGAATGAGATGTTAAGGTTGGGGGAGAAACTCTTTGTGATTCTTTTTCGAGTTACCCGCTGCTGGGTTTGCACCGTTAAGATTGCGAGAGGCTTATCCTTTCCCGACGTATCCCCCTTCTTGGGCGCCTTAGGCTAATCCTTACCGCTATTATGTTTCAGTTCTTTGATTACATTTGACAATTTTCCATTTTTGAGCAACTCTTCTATTTGTCTTTTCAAGTGCATGCACTCATCTGTGTTATGTCCTACTTCCCCGTGAAACTCGCAGAACTTATTGACATTTCTCTTTTCAACCGGTGTGATCATTGGAGGTGGGGTTTTAAACTTCGCCTTTTCCAGTGCCAAGATTTCTTTCAGCGTTTTGGAGAGGAGAGTGAATCAATCTTTTTTTCTTTCCGTTCTTAGTTGGCTTTTAAATCCTCCCTTCTTGAAACTTTGTTTTTGTCCGAGTTCGTGTTGTTTCCATAGAACTTGTGGGAGCGGTTTCTTCCTCTCCTAGTTTTCGGCGGCCACCTCTCCTTAGAGGAAGGATGCGGTTGCCCTCATTATTTCATCTACTGATTTAGGGATTTTGTCGTGTAGGCTCTTGATCAATTCATGGTTAGTGATTCCGTGCATAAAACCTGAAATTTTCATGACTTCCAGAGCCCCTTTTACATCCCAACCTTTTATCTTAAATCTTCTCACGAAGTCCTCTGTAGATTCCCCTTCCCTTTCCTTGATATCGTGAAGCTCCACAGGATCCTTGATGCACTTCTTTTGTTAAAGGAAATTGGCTAGGAATGCTTCTTTCAGATCATCATAGCCGTTAACAGACTCTGGGGGAAGGTCGTCAAAGCAAACCCTAGCGGATCCAGTAAGTGTTGAATTGAACATGTGGCACCAGGTCGACATAGCCTCAACGCTCCACCTTTGTTGTTGTTTGAAAAATCTTGAGGTGGTCTTCGGGGTTGTAACACCCCCAAAATTTTGCACAGTGGAAGCGTTTGGGTCATGGGGTGCTACTAAATCAATATTCACAACACAAGGTAATAAAGAATCGAAACTCTATTCCATTTTCAAAATAAAGATTAATTAAAGAAATAATTTTACATCATTGTTTCAAAGTGCGAAAGTAAAGCCCATAAAAATATATGTTGTCCAATTAAAAGTTGTATTAGATATGCTTGGAAACACTTCGGATGCCAATCCTTAATGAATTCCTTTGCCTATGCCCACGCCAAGAATTAAACCTGAGAAAAACATGCTAAAATGTCAACACAAAGGTTGGTGAATTCATATGTTTAAGTTTAAAGAATTCAAGTTGGACCATCGTTGTACATATAAGCATCTCCGTGAATGATACTATATGTAGTAAAAGTCTATTACGTTAGTACCAAGTTCATGCAACCAAAAATACGACAGTGTGCATGCATCTAGAAGCATGATAAACAAGGGCCGGCAAGTGTATTTCCAGTACACTTGGATTTGATATGGTATACGTTCGACATTTGCCTATCCGATCAAACTCGAACGGGGGTGTCATCCCCAATAGATCTATGCATAACAATCGCGCTTCCCCAAAGGAAACTAACGGTAGCATAGTGGGTTCAAGGTTGTTTCACCTAATAGTGTAACCAGTTTCAGGTCCGAAAAGAGTTTTTCATGTTTCTCACCCCATAGTTTAATAAAGCAAGTAATAAGAGTAAAAGTGAGGCTATAAACTCACCTTAGCAGTAAGCAATCTTGACCAGAGTACGGTCAAACATTATGATGATATGGCACCGAAACGTAACCTAGATTAGTACGGCAAGTTTAGTCTTTATTCATGTTTAAGTCTCGATAATGTTTAAGAAAAGTTTTAAAGTGTTTGTTGTTGTTATTGTTGCTTGTGTGGCATCGTTTAAGTTTGAAAATAGTCTCCCAAGGTTGGTGTGCATATAGGCTTATGAAAAATATGATTTTGGAAAACAATCTAAAAAATAATTGTGATTCGGATAAATAGGATGTATGATGAGACGTTATCTGCGAAAAGGATATATATACATATTGAGTGTATGTACAAATATATATGTTTTCTAGTATAAACGAGTTTAAAAGAAATTAGGTTGTAACTTAAGTTACATGCTTCTTAGGTAAATATGATGTGGTTTAATAATAGGTTTTGAAAAGTTGTATATATATATATTGAAAATATAAGCTTTTCGTGAAATATGAATTGTAAAAATAGTTTATATAGTTATGGAAAGCTAGTATAACTCGAGTATAACTTTCTATTTAAATTGGTTTGACTAATGTCAAATATCGTATATAAAGTTTATAATCCGGTTTACAGTTGTAGGCCCACGTGTTTACAAGTCAATATATATAAGTGTTTTGTTTGAAAATTTTATTGTTATCGATTATTATCTCATTTGGATTATTGTTAGACCCGATATAATTTCGTGAGTCTTGTTTGTAATGGATTTGGAAACGTGTCGAGAAATATAAGTCGTGAAATAGGTCGTAAAACTTAGAACATTGTATGGTAAACACTCGGATGGGCTGTTTCATAAGACGGACCCTCGGATGAACTGGGCCTCGCCCACAGTCACACACTTTTGCGTTGGACTTGGGCTCTTGGCCGAACTAGGGAAAACTAACAATTCTTCTTGTTGTGGGCTTTGTGGCCCAATGTATTTTAACACAAAAAGAAAGACAAATGTTAACGTAGTTCTGGTGCTGGAGAAATTTTGACACAAAAAGGGGAGTGACCAGACCTCAAGTACCTAACGAAACTTAGTACTTCACAAACGAGAATTTTACGAGTACCTCCTGACCATGACATGGTCTAATGCTAAACCGATTAGGAAATACCCTCGGGATTGTGACTCAATGCAGAAAACAACAACACCAAAATCTAATTTGAGTTACTACATAATAGTGGCAGCTAGACCGAGCGTGTGTCTATCGGATACTATCCGACTCGAACCAGTCTCGCTACTACACTCACCCTTAGTGGCTTTGTGGTAGCTACATGAGTTGAACAAAAGTAGGTGAAGCAAACACTCCTCGTGTGTGGTTTTTACCACTGCCGAGGCACGCAAACCCACAACCAATACCTCGTTTTGGGTTAATCTCAACCGAGACATCCAACCGAGTCTTTTTATGAAAAAGCCAAGGAATATGTAAACCTCGAATCGAATAAGATGAATTTAAGCCGCAAAACGATAAATCGATTACCAAAAATATAAGTTGAAATTCACATTAAACCGTACAAGTTGGAGTTTAAGCCAATATTAAGTTTCTCTTTATCTTTTATTTTTCCACACAAGTCAAGAAACAACATAATTTTTCCGATTAATCTTGTCAGTTGCATTTATATCCGATCGGTTCAAAAATCAAAACACAACATGCAACGAGTTCAATAAATTATGAAATGTTAATATGGAAAAGTGAATCAAATTCATACAATTATTGATGTGTCGAACAAGGTAAGAACCTTACCAAGAAGAAAACGAATCATAACTTTCTTGAACAATTTGACCCCTCAATAGCCTAATAACAACTTCAATTTACAAACCCCCAATTCAATTTTTTTTAAACCCTAACCTTAGAAAAACCTAATTTTGTGTGTTAGCGTGTGAGAAGTGATTTAAAATCAGTGAGAAACCCTTCTACTTATAAGGGATAAAGAGGAAAGTGTTGTCTTCCCTTTCTTGCCTTGATTGAAGTGTGACACATTTTCTTGGCAACCATCTCTTTCCACCGCCATGTTCAAGACCATCTCGTGATGGGATAGAATGGTAGAGGACTAATATGGATTGATAATGGTGATGTTTGTGGCGTTGACTAAAAAAAGAGGAGAAATTGTGTTATTTCTGTGTTTGCCGTGGGAGAGAGTGAAAGAAGAAATCAGAAAAAGAAAGAGGGAGAGTGATAGAACGTGAGGTAGGGAGTGGGTAGAAATAGGATTAGGTTTGTTTTGTTTTTATTCATATTAGTATTAGTGTATTATTATTATTATTTGTATCATTTAAGGTATTGCGTGTACTCCGTGTCCCGCTATTTAGAACTGTGAACGCGACATCTCGGATAAGTAAAAATATAAAATTTTATATTTTTGGACATGTCTTCGAAAAACTGATATAAACATAGCATCGTTGGTTTTGTTAGTTCATTTTTATATAAAGCCGTACTTGTTGTGATTATAGATCAAAAGACAGAAAAAAAATTATAGCTACGAGAACATGTAGGGAAATTCACGGGTTGTTACAGTACCTACCCCTTAAAAGAAACCACGTCCTCGTGGTTTAAGATGTGAAAGTCGTCGAGGTCGATATAGTGAAGAGATGTAGGTATATACACCTAAAACGTGTCATGGAAAAAGGGGCTAGTCGTTCGAGAAAGGTTTAATGACGTTAGGCGATAGTTAAACAGAAGATAAATGATTCATTAAGCAGAATATTCGGAATACAATGCGGTTTCATAAAATAGTACGATAGTTGAGTTTAGAATAGAAGGAGTAGTGCCGTATGAGGTTATGAAGGATGGAACGTATGAGTGAAATAAGAGGGTGTGACCAGTGATAGAGGTGGTATAAATATATGTGTGAGAATAACATAAATCAAGTAGTTGTATGTTACATAAAGAAATAACATAGAAGCAACTAGGAGCATAGCATAGCATTGATAATCGTGTGCATGTTACATAGTTTAACATGGCGGGGTAACAAGTATAAGCATTCGTAGTCTACCCTATATTCTCTTTAAGTTAATTATTCCTTAATTTCATTCAGTTTGTTACATCAACCTTATTCTCATTTAAACTTCATGACCCAATCAAGCAAGAACAACATTAAAGTTTAAATAAGAATAAGCTTATACACATTTAAACTTCGTGACCCAATCAGACAAGAACAACCTTAAAGATTAAATTCGAGTTAATTAAGAAACTTAATGACTTTGAGAATAATTAACTTAATTCAAATGAGAGTTTATACGAACCTAAGATACAATAGTAACACATAGCACGACCACATCGTGTAATAGTAGGTAAGGCATGGCAGACATTGGCAGCTGTGGCGGTGTTGAAGTGTTTTTAGGAAAATTAGGTTATAGTTTACGTTTTGAAAAAGTACCTAATTCTCTATAACCTTGGCTCTGATACCAACATGTAATACCCCCAAAATTTTGCACAGCAGAAGTGTTCGGGTCATGGAGTGCTACTAAATCAATATTCACAACACAAGGTAATAAAGAATGGAAACTCTATTCCATTTTCAAAATATAGATTAATTTAAGAAATAATTTTACATCATTGTTTCAATGTGCGAAAGTAAAGACCAAAAAAATATATGTTATCCCATTAAAATTTGTATTAGATATGCTAGGAAACACTTCGGATGCCAATCCTTAATGAATGCCTTTGCCAATGCCCACACCAAGAAGTAAACCTGAGAAAAACATGCTAAAATGTCAACACAAAGGTTGGTGATTTCATAGGTTTAAGTTTAAAGTATTCAAGTTGGACCATAGTTTTACATATAAGCATCTCCGTGAATGATACTATATGTAGTAAAAGTCTATTAAGTTAATACCAAGTTCATGCAACCGAAACTACGACAGTGTGCATGCATCTAGAAGGATGATAAATAAGGCCCGACAAGTGTATTACCAGTACACTTGGATTCGATATGGTATACGTTCGACATTTGTCTATCCGAAAAAACTCGAACAGGGGTGTCATCCCCAATAGATCTATTCATAACAATCATGCTTCCCCAAAGGAAACTAACGGTACCATAGTGGGATTCAAGGTTGTTTCGCGTAATAGTGTAATCAGTTTCAGGTCCAAAAAGAGTTTTGCATGTTTCTCACCCCATAGTTTTATAAAGAAAGTAATAAGAGTAAAAGTGGGGCTATAAACTCACCTTAGCAGTAAGCAATCTTGAACAGAGTACGGTCGTGGAAAACTAGAAGGGGGGTTGAATAGTTTTACCGTTTAAAACTTCGTTTTAAACTATTTAGATAGACTTATGTCAATATATTTAATGTGTTTGTTGGATGATGATAGATAAGCATATAAATAAGTAATGCAAAGATAAAGAGTATAGGAACACAAAACCAAAACGCGAGTATTTATAGTGGTTCAACTACATGGACACCATCCTTGCCTTACTCCACTCCCCGAGTTCCCCACTCGAGAGTTCGTAAGCACCACACCACACAAGCTCCTTAATGTGTCGGAGAAGCCTTCACAACGTCGCCTACTCTTTATCCGGTACTAGACTAGACACCGAGTTCTTCCACGAAGTAGAACCACACCTATCACAACGTCGCCTACGCTTTTGTTAGGATTTATAAAATTCTATAGTTAAAGAGTCGGTCACCTCAAGTAAATGTATTCGTTAGAAAGCTCGTAGTCGTAGTTATTTAGTGTTAGTAAGTAGTTCGTTAAGTAACACCGTGGAGGACGGACGGGTCTTTACCCACTATATGCATGATCCACAGCCCGTAGGAGGCGTGTCTTGTAAGAACCTATAAATACCCTTTGCCTAGCAAGGCAATGGGTTGGAGCTTTCATAATATCATTTTTTCTTTGTCTCTCTAAAGTGCCTAACACTCTTCACTTTCTCTCTCTAAACCTCACATTAAACGCCTCATATAATTGTATGTTTGTGTGTTTATGAAAACCAATATGTTACAAATGGTATCAAGAGCCATGGTTTGATCATTCATCTTTCATGTTCTTGGATTTCTAGTGGTTTTCATATGGTTTTTGGGTTTGAATAAGTTTAGAGTAGTTTTCATCATTTGGATCATTTCTTGTGTTAAAGTTTGAATTTTGATAGTACTTATGTGTTTAGAATCATTATAAGTGTTTATGTTTTGGTTTGGAAGGCTTGAAACATCGTGGTTGGATTGTTTTTTGATTGAAAAGTGTTGTTTTTGAAAGTTTCATGTATGCGGTTTGACCCTCGAATAGTATTTCTTTGATGCGGTTTGTCTTGAAAACTATGCGATTTGTCTCATAAATGAACGCTTATTGAAGCGGTTTGTCATCATTTGTATGCGATTTGTCATATTTTCGTGAAGCGGTTTGTCTAGTAAGCGGTTTGTCTATTGAGACAAAACGACAAGAAAGGACAAAGTAGTGGGTGTACTTGTGTACTATGCGATTTGTCAACTTATGTGGTTTGTGTGTCATACGTTTTGACTGTTAAGCGTCTTGTCAACTTAAGCGATTTGTCTCTTAAGCGATTTGTCAAGTAAGCGGTTTGACACTTAAGCGATTTGTCAGGAAATCGGTTTGACACTTAAGCGTTTTGACACTTAAGCGATTTGTCAGGAAAGCGATTTGAGTAGGAAGCGAGTTGACTGAAGCGGTTTGGCAAGGGTGCGATTTTTCTTGTATGCGATTTGTCTATTGAGACTTATCATTTTTGTGATACGTTTTTACAGTTTTCTCTTGATTTAGTAAAATCCTGTGAAAGAATATATTTCCCGGTTTAATCAAAGAGTAGTAAAATCCTGTGGAATCTGTAATCATGTCTACGATCACCTCTTCCGTTGGTGATGACGTTCAAGCTGCAGGATCAGATACTCGTCCTCCCATGCTGGATAGAACCGACTATGACTCTTGGGTTCAAAGAATCAGACTGTATTGCTTAGGAAAGAAAAATGGGGTTAACATCCTTAAGTCAATTGATGAAGGACCATATCAAATTGAAACTACTAGAGATATCCTTGAAACCGCTGCTGATGGTTCAGTTGTATTGGGACTGGATAGGCCAAAGATGTATGATGAGCTTGATGATAAGGAGAAAAAGAGATACTATGCAGACATCAGAGCATCAAACATTATACTTCAAGGTTTACCTAAGGACATTTACAAGCTGATCAATCACAACACTGAAGCTAAGGCAGTATGGGACAATGTTAAGATGCTTCTCTCTGGTTCAGAATTGACTAAAGAAGACAGGGAGTCTCAGATTTATGATGACTTTGAGAACTTTAAAATGAAACCAGGGGAAAGTGTTACTGAATATTATGTGAGATTCCACAAGCTTGTGAATGATATGATGAACATCAAAATGACAATGTCAAATATCCAGCTCAATTCAAAGTTTGTGAACAACATGAATCCCGAATGGCACAAATTTGTTACTGCAGTCAAGCTGAACAAAGGTTTGAGGAACACCAATTACGAGCAACTGTATGCGTATTTTCTCCAAAATGAGAAGCATGTTGCATTTGAAAGAATGGTCATGGTAAAGTTTTATACCAGTACTGCTGATGCAAGTTCTTCAAATGATTCAACTGTGTTCTACACAAATGTGGGAATAACTACCAAAGCATCACAAGTCATACCTACTAGGGATGGTAATCACAAACTCATTCCAGATCCAAGTTATAAGCCTTCAGACTCATTCTTGGAACAACTTGTGAATCAACTGGCTCTAATGGTTAAGCAAAACCTGAACTTAACACCACATACCAACAATCATCTCAGAACTGCTTCTAACCTTCACAATCATGCTACGGTTAAATATGGAAGGGTAGTTGTGCAAAACATGCAGGGAAGGCAGAATGCTTATCTTCCACATAATGAGCAAGGAAATGTCGGGATTGGTGCTGGTTATGGGAATGCTGGTATAGGTGGAGGATATGTGGGTAATCAGAATCATGGAAGGAACATGGCCTAGGGACAAGGAAAGCCAATCAAGTGCTATAATTGTGGTGGAGAAGGGCACATAGCAAGAAACTGCACTCTTCCAAAACGTCTACAAAATGCAGAGTACTTCAGGGACAAAAATGCTACTGGTGCAAGCTCAAGATAGTGGAGCTGTGTTGAATGAGGAAGAATTGCTATTCCTAGCTGAGGGAAATGCCAAAGCTTATGATGCTGATATGGATGAACAGCCAGTGCAGGGTATGGGTCAGAACAATCCCAATGCATTTCAAGTTGCAGACTGTGATGCATTTGACTCGGATGTTGATGATGAACCAACTGCACATACCATCTTTATGGCTAGTATCTCACCAATGGTGTCTCCAAAGGTTCCGTCACCGCAACAGGCCAGTCCCTCCAAGGAACAGATCATATCAGAGGTATTAAAATTATACGATGAGATTGATGGGCAAAAGATTCATGACAAAGTACAATCAACTGAAATTATTGAATCAAATATTGAAAATATGGGTAATAGCAATGTTGTCCCATATGATCAATATTTAAAACAAGATGAAAGTGAAATTGTACCAAGTGATGCATTTCTACAGTCAATGATGACAATATTTTTTATGAATACACTGCATGTGCTCCTGATGATTCCATAACCTCTGAACTAAATGCCTATAAGGAACAAGTTGCCATATATGAACAGCGTGCTAAATTTGAACTGACTACCCGTGAGCAGGAGATGGATAACCAAATACGTACAGTTATTGGAAAAAGTAATTTTAGGGAAGAAATGTTAAAACAAGAGTTAAACTCCTTACAAGAAAAGCTCAATAAAACTGTTAAGCAAAAGCAAGAACTTCAAGAAAATGTAAAAGTGCTTAAACAGGAATTTAATGCTAAGGAATCAAAACTTTTAAATGATTTTTCCAACCTAAAAACTTTGAAAAACAAACTGTACGTACTAGGGAACACCATTCAGACTGCTCACTTGATGAATAAGCATAGAGTGTTAAGCGATGAACACAGTACTAATCTAGTAGAAGAACCCAATCATGTGGTTGGTAAGAAAGCAAAAGCTGCTCAAAAGGTAATCTATGATGGCCATGAGATCCTTAAGCCTAGACAAACACCATCATGTATAGAGGGTACTGAAGAGGATAGAAAGTTTGAAGATGCCTCAAAATAAAAAATGGCAAAGAAACTAAAAGATCCTTGGTATATAAAGAATAATATAACGCTTAAATCCCATGATTACACTAACAAAAATTGGATTGCCTTGAATAAGTTTAAACCTCAATCTCAATTGACCCCTGAGCAAGTGTTCTGGAAGAAAGATTTGGATAAGCAAAAAGTTGTTAATCTTATTGAGAAGAATCCCCCTTGTAGGAAATTGCCTCCAGCCACTGTGTATCCCCCAAGTACACCTATGCATTTAGTGCCCAGAAATCTTCCCACTCAAATATGTAGTTTATTAATTATTTTTTGATTTTGAGAAAACGTGTAAGAGGAGAATCACACCCACAGGAATTACTGAAGGGGAAAGGGGTTTTGAGCAAACTAAAGAGTGTTATTTAATTGAGGTCATGCCTTTCTTTAAACAACTAAAAGAACAATTTGAGAGTCTTCAAAAGGGCATAGATATAGATATTAAAGAAATGAAAAAGGTGTTTAATGAAATGGAAATTCAGGTCAAAGATTATGAACGTGAGCTTAAAAGTAATGAAATTCAGAGGAAAAATCTGCATATCTTAAATGATAACTTGATTTCTAGGTGTGTTGCTTAGGATGTGTTCTACACTGTTACAAATTATTCTATTACTGCTTCTCAATTTCATGAATTATCTGTTGCCTTGAAAGTTTCCCATGATCGTGTTATTGAGCTTGTGACCACAAATTAAAAATGGTATGAGAAAATAGAATGGGATGATCATGATAACTTGGTCAAACATTTTTCTAAATTGGAAGTTGAACATCTTGCTTTGCAATTAAAATATCAACATCTAAAAGAAAATGTTAAAACCTCAAATGCCAAGACATCCTCGGATGCTCCTGAGTTTGATGCAGTTTTTGAAATTTGCAAACGTGATGAACAGATTCGAGCTCATTGTAACATAATCAAAAGATTGAAAACCTAAATTTCACAATTAAAGAGTGAAAAAAATGATGTGACTGGCTCCCAAATGCCTCCTCCTTTAGATTCTCAGAATTCTCAAAATTTTCATCTTCAAAATATCATTAATGCATTACAACATGAAAATGAATGCTTTCTAGCGGAAAATGAAAAGGTTAAACTGCATTTCAAAGAGTTATATGAATCAATTAAAGTCACTCGTGACAAGAACAATGAAAAGGTAACTTCTTTGCAAATGAAATTGAGAATCTGAAGAGTCAGGTAAAAGGGAAAATGCCAATCACCAATTGTGAGACTACTGCACCAAAAGTGCCTGTTTGTGCTAAATATGCTATGACTGTGAAGTATATTCCACCTCATCTTAGAAACAATGAACTTGCATGTCAAACATATTTTTCGACCTTAAGGATAGTCTAGAATGTCTCTGTGAGATTGTTGAAGAGGATAAAATAGAGAAGCCACTTGATAGTGCGATTAAGGATGCATGCTTATATGCCAAATGATCTCAGGAGATTTTAGAATGCCTAATAACTATATGTCCTAAATTTGGTACTAAGAAAGATAGTGTCGTTATGCATTACTCTATGCCCAAAGTCAAGCAAGTGCCCTTTGACGTTCCTCCTAGTACTTCAGATCCCAACACTTCTAGACCAGGAATGCAGAAAGTAGTGAAACCAACTAATGTTCCCATTGTTCCCTCTACAGGAGTAATCAGTGACACTAAGGCAAGCAGGTCAAAGCCTATAGGCAATACAAAGCAAGATAGGACCTCACAAGCTAAGAGTGATCAAGGGAAGGAAGTAGAAGACCACCCTAGGAACAATAAGTTTGAGTTTAATAAGACGAATCGTGTTGATTATAGTATTAGCTTTAAGCGTACTGTAATTAATTCGAATTCTGCTACGATTTGAAAAACATGTAATGAATGTTTGGTTTCTGGTACTTATCATGAATGTGTTGTGAATGAAGTAAAATATGTTGCTAAGTCTCCAGTCGAAACTGTTAGAATTGCTAAACAGGTTAAGGATGTCAGAAAACCAAGGTGGAAAAAGGTTAAAAAATATTGGAAACCAATAGGAAGAAAATTTAGTAATGTAGGTTATCAATGCATACCTACTGGTCGTAAATTCAATCTTAATGAATTATGCCCTAAATTATCTAGATCAATGCCCATTAGGAAATGGATGTCCACTGGTAGAATTATACCTTTAAGAAGTGAACACACTTTGAATAGATCTACAGTCACTACTAGTCATGCATCTACCTCTAATGATATCATTGATTCTGCTTCTGATGTGGGTCTTCCAATCTCGTTTACTAACCAAATGGAACCTATTCTAGCATGGGGATCCAAATTATCCAGTCATCCATACTTGTCTGTGTTCAACTGCAGGTCGTACAAATCGTTCTGTGGTATTTGGACCCAGGCTGTTCCAAGCATATGACTGGTGATTGCTCGCGGCTCATGAACTTCGTGAGTAAATTCATCGAGACTGTTAGATTCGGGAACGACCACTTTGGGGCAATTATGGGCTACGGAGATTATGTTGTTGGTGACAGTGTAATTTCTAGGGTCTATTATGTTGAAGGTCTTGGTCATAATTTGTTCTCTGTTGGTCAATTCTGTGACTCTGATCTAGAAGTGGCCTTTAGAAAACATACTTGCTTCGTTAGAGAACTTGATGGTGTTGAACTTTTAAAGGGAACACGTGGAACTAATCTTTACACCATCTCTATCGAATACATGATGAAGTCCTCTCTAATCTGCTTGTTGTCAAAGGCTTCGAAAACAAAGTCATGGTTATGGCATCGTCGTCTCAATCATCTGAACTTCAGAACCATAAATGATCTTTCTAGAAAGGACCTCGTAAGAGGTTTGCCCAGATTAAATGAGAAAGATCATCTTTGTTCAGCATGCCGATTGGGAAAAAGCAAGAAATATGCCCATAAACCCAAGCCTGCAAACTCAATTATTGAAGTTCTTCATACTCTTCATATGGATTTGTGCGGACCCATGAGAGTGCAAACCATAAACGGGAAGAAATATGTGCTAGTCGTGGTTGATGACTATTCTCGGTTTACTTGGGTTAAGTTTTAGAGGTCAAAGGATGAAACTCCAGATGTCATCATCAAACTTATTAAACAGCTGCAGGTTCGACTTAATAAAACTGTCAGGATTATACGAAGAGACAATGGAACTGAGTTTGTAAACAAAGAACTAACTCAGTTTTATGAAAGCATTGGAATCAGCCATCAAAGAAGTGTTCCACGTACTCCTCAGCAGAACGGTGTAGTTGAAAGACGAAATCGGACTCTTGTCGAAGCTGCAAGGACTATGCTAATCTACTTAAAGGTTCTAATGTTTCTCTGGGCGGAAGCCATTGCCACTGCATGCTACACCCAAAACCGCTCTCTTATTCACACCACTCATGGAAAAACTCCTTACTAACTTGTCCACAACCGAAAACCATATCTCTCTTTCCTTCGTGTATTCGGTGCCTTATGCTATCCAACAAATGATGGTCAAGATTTGGGAAAATTGAGAGCTAAGGCGGACATTGGAGTTTTGTTGGTTATGTACCAAACCGGAAGGGTTACCGAATCTACAATAAAAGAACCCGAGATATCATGGAAATGATTCACGTCACGTTCGATGAGCTGTCTGAGCAAATGGCTCCTGGACAATCTAGTTCTGGACCTTCATTTCAACATTCATTAAGTAGTCCCATTAGTTCTTCTCTTGTTCAGAATCCCTCACCTACAGTTCCATATGTACCTCCTTCTGAAGAAGATTTAAAGAAATTATTTGATCCGATGTTTGATGAATACTATGAACCTATTGATAATGATCATACTACACCATCAACAGTGGCGGTTTCTAATCCAGTAAACACAGATAATCCATCTGTTTATGTGTCTCTATCTCAAGAAGCACCTGCTGCTGATCATTCATCATCATCCTCAAATTCTCAATCTTCGAGTGTACATCATGGTAATGTTACTTCCTACTCTGATGGAGATAACCCTTTTGCCACTCCCGAAGATGCACCATTTGAAAATATATTTGCCCCTGAACCAAAAACTGAACCATCTTCATCAGGGGATCCAAACTCTGCTACATCAGTTCCTCATCACCAACCACATGAACATCTCAGAAAATGGACACATGATCATCCATTAGACAACATTATTGGGAACCCGTCTCGTCCGGTATCCACTCGTAAACAACTTGCCTTAGATGCCTTATGTTGCTTCTTCAATTGTGTATTATCAAAAATCGAACCTAAAGATGTCAAAACAGCAATGTCTGAGGACAGCTGGTTTAGTTCTATGCAAGAAGAAATCCATGAGTTTGATCGTCTTGATGTATGGGAATTAGTACCAGCTCCAGATTGTGCTATGATCGTTACCCTCAAGTGGATCTTTAAAGTAAAGCTTGATAAGCACGGTGATGTTCTGAAAAATAAGGCAAGATTGGTAGGATACCGACAAGAGGAGGGTATTGACTTTGAGGAATCATTTGCTCCGGTTGCACGAATTGAGGCTATCAGAATCTTCTTGGCTAATGCTTCTAGCAAGAACATGGTGGTATATCAAATGGATGTAAAGACTGCTTTTCTTAATGGAGATCTCAAAGAAGTAGTTTACGTCAGTCAACCCGCAGGTTTTGTGAATCCAGAGCATCCTACCCATGTCTATCGCTTGAAGAAGGATCTTTACGGTTTGAAGCAAGCTCCAAGGGAATGGTATGATACACTGTCAAAGTTCCTATTGACCAATGGATTCAGCAAAGGAGCAGTTGATCCCACATTGTTCACCAGAAAGTCAGGCAAACACTTAATTCATGTTCAAATTTATGTTGATAATATTATCTTTGCCTCGACCGACCCTAATGAATGTGACCGTTTTTCAAAAGAGATGGGCTCCAAATTTCAAATGTCTATGATGGGACAAATGTCATTTTTCTTGGGATTACAAATTTCACAAAGTCCCGGAGGCATTTTCATTAATCAATCTAAATATGCTAATGAAATTTTAAAGAAATTTAGATTTGATTCTTGTGACCCTGTTGACACTCCCATGGTGGAGCACACAAAACTGGATGAGGACAACTTAGGGACCATGGTTGATCAAACAAAATACCGAAGTATGATTGGATCCCTGATGTACCTCGCAGCCAGTAGACCTGACATTCTGTTCGCTATATGCATGTGTGCTAGATACCAGGCTAAGCCTACCAAAAAGCACCTTGAAGCGGTTAAGCGGGTCTTTCGGTATCTCCAAGGAACCATTAACATGGGACTTTGGTACCCGAAGGACACCGATATGTCACTAACAGCATATGCAGATGCAGACCATGCAGGGTGTCAAGATACACGTCGAAGTACGTTAGGAGGTGCTCAGCTTTTGGGAGATAAGTTAGTAAGCTAGTCTTCAAAGAAACAAATGAGCACTTCTATATCCTCTACAGAGGCTGAATACATAGCCATGTCATCCTGTTGTGCTCAAATCTTATGGATGAGATCCCAATTATTTGACTATGGCTTTGTATTCAACAAAGTTCCTCTGTATTGTGATAACAGAAGTGCCATTTCTCTCTACTGCAACAATGTTCAACATTCAAAAGCAAAGCACATTGACATTCGACATCACTTCATCAGGGAACAAGTGAAGAAAGGTGTGGTTGAACTATATTTTGTGAGAACTGAATATCAGCTGGCAGACATCTTCACTAAAGCTCTTCCTAGATAACGTTTTGAGTTTATCCTTCCACGACTTGTCTTGAAGAGCCTACAACCTGAGACACTCAAATGTCTTCAGGAGGAAGACGAGTAGTAAAGGTGTTTCTTCATCTATTCTTTGTAAATATTTTATCGAAAAAAAAAATTCAAAATTGTAAAACCAACAAAAAGAAAAATAGAAAAATATAAAATTTCAAAACCCATAAAAATCAAAAAATCTCGAAAAAGTCCAAAATATTTTTTATATCATGTTATCTGGTTTCGATAACATCTACGGACTTAGATTTGTCATTCGAAGAATTACATGGATCTTTAGATGAAGTTCGATCAGTTGTAATATATTTTATTTAAAAAAAATGTGATGGAGAAAAATGATGGTTTATTGTCATTTCAGGCAGTAACCCGGTTTTAAAGAAAGAACAGAGCTATGCTTCCTCCAATTTTAAAACCTCATGCTCTGAGTCTAAAATCAATTTTTTTATAAGGAATATCTGTCGCCAAAAAGACAAATGTTTCCAACCAAATATTTTTCCTTCTCAAGATTCTTCTGGAAAATATTTGTCATCTAATGAAAACATAATTGATTTGAAAATAACTCGGTCTTTATTTTGAAAATCATCTGGACTTCCAATTTGTCAAAATCTCTATCACTCAATCAACAACCTATGTCATTGAGGGGGAGAGTGATTTCAAACATATCAATAAGGTTATTTTTTAAAACAATTGGCACGTAAATGTTCAAGGTCTAATTTTGGATAATCATAAAGAACAATGTTTTATACAATTGGATCCAGACCAAGGTTGTGTTTTCATAAGATCATTAAGCATGTTTTAAACAATGGAATTTAAAGTCTCATACTCTGATCCTTATCAATTTAATATTTTCAAAAGAAAGTCACAATTCTCCTCATAATCTTTCAAAATCAATCTAAATCAATTTGTGATTTAAATTGGATCTAAACTGATAATTCGATAAGTGGTTTTGGTAATATAATAGCAAGCACTCCTCCCTACATATGCCAAACGACTTCAAAATTTCATGCACATGTTAAGGGGGAGCATTCACCTTAAACCAAAATGAATAGAAACGTGATTGATTTATCTCAAAGTGTAGGTGCCCTCTAATATGTGCAAAACTCTTTTGAATATCGATGCACATATTGAGGGGGAGCGATCAAATGAAAACCTATAACACCCCCAAAAAAATGGTTTGCAGTGGAAGAAAAGGTTTTTGGGATGCTACTCAACTGGATCATAACACAAAGTGAAAAATATAGATTTTTCTTAAAATATTTCATTTATTGTAGTAAAACAAAGTTTACAAAGTTGAATTGTTGCGAAAAATGGCGCTTTAGTAAAATGTGGTCCCCATAAGTATATCAGAGTCATCTATGACCATACCATGCCAATGCCCAAGCGCCTCCAAAGTCTAATTATCGCCTTTTTAATACCTGAGATAAACATGCTTAAAAGGATCAACACAACGGTTGAGTGATATTCATAGGTTTAGTAAATGGTTGAACACAAGTTAAAGATGATAATTGCTTCGAAGACAATTACCATAGAAAAACAGAGATTATTATGCACTAAGCTCATGACACCAAACTAACTGCATACACCTAATTATTGGTGTAAGTAATAAAATTGCCCCCAGATGTAATAGCCAATTACATAGAGATAATCAAATATGGTGCGCCCGGTTATTTTTGATAACCGAGTCGGGGTCGTCAATTCCCATAGTATTATCCACAATATTTGCGTTCACTCGCAAGTGATTAATGGTTCATGATGAAGGGGACTTTTGGCTGGCAACTTAGGCTATAATAATAATAAGGGAAAATTAGCCAAATAGACCGCGCGCCCTGATGCATATCACTTTATGGACCACGCACTTTTGCCGAATGAAAATGGACCAGTTGCCCAGCGATTTTCTTGGAGCCAACTATGGGGTGCCACGTGTCCGACAAAAGTATGACAGAAGTACATATTTGTCATGTATTGTAAGGTATTGTTTTTTGGGCAACTTGTATTGTTTTTTGGGCAACTTGTATTGTTTTTTGGGCAACTTTATATTTTTTGGCAACTTGTATTTATACACAAGGATATTATGGTCATTTTACATTTTAAATTAAAAAAAACATACAGCCACATAAAACACAGACCACATAACTCACTCCTCTTCCCCTCCACATAAACAATCACAACTCACACCACCACAACTACCCAACAACCCGACGCCGCCACCATCTGACGGCACCACCACCTAATGCCACCTCCACCGGAATCCAGATACATCTCAATCCCAGATGGTGGTGCCGTCAGGTGGAACAGCCACCTCTGGATGCTTTATACTCTAATAATATATCTCTTCTTTAATTCATATTCTCTTTATATATAATGGCTTCAGCTCCGACACAACTTCTAGCAACCAGCCACTTTTTTCACACCGCCTCATTTTGGAACCTGCATATGTTGGTATCATACCGGTTCTTCCACATGATTCACATACACGGCAGACAATCTAGAAAATACTAATCAAACAACAAGCCTTAATTGCAGATTTCAAATTTTTAATCATGGGTTACAAAAGAAAGAACACTCTAATTAAAGTTAATTCCTTTTTATAAAGGGTTTGTATTTTTATTCTTGGGTTTTTATTTAATTGCAGATAGCAACATATTTTGGATCCCCGAGTCTGTTTTTCATGTTTTTCAATGTGGGCTGGAGATTGTGAGTCAGCCGTTGAGGAAAACATTGTTGAATTGTTAAACAGGAAGATTATTGTTTGAAGTTATTATTGGATCATGGGTGATAGTCAGTACTCTATCTCTCTTACTACTTTTCAGGTATTATTACTTTTACTTTTCACTGCGATTTGTCTATATTTCATATAGTTAAAGCTATAGGAATTATTTGTCTTACTGAGTGTTTGTTGTTATTGGCAGTCCTTCTGGGAAGCTTGTTCAGATTGAACACGCGTTAACAGCTGTTGGCTCTGGTCAAACTTCGTTAGGAATTAAAGGTGATTTACAAGCTTGTGCTTGTCGTGATAGTTTATTTTGGTTGTTCTGTTGCTTACATGTGTAATTGTTGATTGCAGCCTCCAATGGTGTTGTTATTGCAACGGAAAAGAAATTATCGTCCATTTTGGTTGACGAGACTTTTGTGAGTCCACGTTTATGCTTTAAATTTCTTTTATTGGTCTTTCTTTTGTAGCAAATGCACTATGGTTTTCAATTATTAGAAAAGAAGCCAATATGTTGTGGTAATGTTTTTAGCTTTTATGGTAGTAGGTGATACGTAGCTCTTTGGATGTAGCTACAAGGTACAAAATGATTACAGTAGTAGATAGAATAGTAGAATCATAATTGGAAATTTATATTAAACGATTACGGTTAAATTTTTGAATAATCGATTTCTAGTTGATACCGATATAGCTGAATGAAATCATTCCAATATACCTGGAATTTGTGTATCGACGCTCAAGTGTCCAAATTTGAAGGAAGGATTAGTAATTTCACATTTAACCATCACCAAATTGTCTGGTGGTAAGGCTATTGACTTCCTCACAAGAGGTCAAGGGTTTGAACCTCATTAGGTACACATTTGGGGGTGGCCAGGGAAGGGCCGGAAACGGTCATGAGGGTACCTTCGGTTAGGCCACGTACATCTGAGTCAAAAGACTCGCCCTCCTCGCTCGTTTAGTAGTTTCACTTTTATAAGCCAGTACCATCCAACTTGGTGTTCCTTTTTGCAGCAAAGTTTCTTGTTTGATCTTTCTCTTATTTATAAATTTGACCAGAATTTTGAAATTTTATCTTCTTGACTTCAGGTTCAAAAGATTCAGCTTTTGACTCCTAACATCGAAGTGGTATATAGGTATGATATCATAAAATTTATATATATGGAATGACATGAAACATCAGATCTATAGTATATGCTTGTCCTGAAATTTCAAATTTCTGCAGTGGCATGGGGCCTGATTCTCGAGTTTTGGTAAGAAAAAGTCAGAAGCAGGCAGAACAGTATCACAAATTATACAAGGTACCATTTTTAGCCTTTGTTATGCCTATTACTTTTCTCAGCATGTAATTTCCTTAGTGCTTCAAAATATTATTTTTTGTCTGTGTACTTCAGTTTCGTTATAACTGCATCATTTTGCTTAAATGTTTTGATACTGGTATTTGCAGGAACCAATCCCTGTTACACAACTTGTGAGGGAAACGGCCGCTGTTATGCAAGAGTTTACTCAGTCAGGGTAAGGCTTTCTTGACTGCCGACCTTGTCAAACTATAAAAGAAATGTTATAGCGGATGATGATTTCCATGATTTTTCCATATTCCTTTTCCATTTTTCCATGTGATGAGTGATCTTGTTACCCCATTCCGTTTCATTTTTCCAAAATACTATGAATTATCAGAATCATAACAATGGGCTAATGAGTTTCAATGAAGCAAAATGGTCGTCACATTTGTGGGTTGGAGTGTTGATTCTGTAATAAGAGTGGAAAATTGCACGTGTGAATTGGAAGGTTGAATATTCCTATTAGATAATTTTTGCATATATACATCAAAAGATCAAAGCATGAAATAAAGAGTAAACAATTTATGTGAACACGAACTCATTACAGTAGCTGAAAATAGTATTAAAAAGTAACTACTTGTAAGAACTCGTAAATTTCCCTACCGATTTTCGGGCCATATTTTTTTTTCTTCTTCGTTTCGAACTTTAAACATGACAAGTCACGAGATTTTTTTTTTCTTTTCACCTCAACCTCGATAATAAAAACTATATAAAATAAATATATAATAAACTTTTATATTTTATCTCGTACCGGGCCTCTAAGCCCAAAACCGATCCAATCCAATTCATTTTATTTTCTTGGGCTCCCGTATACTCACAAGTCCAACCCAAACCCTTTGTTGTTCTTGGTCCTAGCCCAAACCCAATTCACCTCAATAATATTATGTAACACTAAAACTTGTAAAAGTAAAGTGGAATCATATTTCTATGTAGCTGTGACCCCAACGAAAACCACAAGCAAAACACAATGTCATGCAAGTTGGCTTGTAATATTGTGGTGTCTTATTCTTTGGTTTCTGTGACTCAAGCGAAGCAACCATAACACAAAAACAAACTTCACTTTGGTCTTCTACTTTTTAATATGTACATGTATGTATATGTAGTTCAAAGAGGAGACAAAGAGCAAAGTGAAACCACCCTACACTATATTTTAATAAGCCTAAGACACCCTTTTGACCACTTGACTTCATTACCCAAGAGATCATATGTTTCCTTGCTCCATTTGATGAGACTTGTCTGAAAATGTGCCCCTAAAACCCAACTGTTACCATGCACTCTCAAGGACAATACATCCCATCTCATTCTTCTTCTTGGAACCATGCAAGAACTCACATAAAATATTGAAGGAGCCATACCCTCTTTGTCTATAAAAGCCACTACCTCACATCATTATCATTCACACTCACAAGCTAACTCACTCACAATCATCTCTCACCCTCAACACTTTCGTGCACTGTGGGAATAAGCAAGGAAAACGAAAACGCAAGGAGCTTAGTCGTCTAGCTTGATATAAGGAAATGAGGAGTTATCTTGGTTACATTCAAAGGTCCTTTCGGTCAAGTTCATTCGTTTTCTTTCGACCTCGTCGCCACCTCTAGGGTGTTGTAAGTCCGCTTCGACTCTTCTAATATTTCATTCCCCTCGTTATGTTATTAAAACGCACGATGAACCAAGTAATACGAAACCCGTCTTGAACTAATTTTTATGTCTCGTTAAAAATTCATAACGCGTATAATGATTTTTAAAACCTCACCCGAAACTTGTTTTGAGAGTCGAACCCATAATGACATATTATACGAAATTTATAAGCTAATAATAAGCTCTCATAAGCTTTCGTAAAAGTTGAATAAACTAACCAAGTCAAAATATATTATTTTGGACTAAGTTTGCAAAAATTATAGTTTTCGGGTTAAATATGTACATTATGGAAAGTTAAAGATATATATTGTATGCTTACGTATACATGGGAAAAGCCTAGGGTGGAAATGGTAATTATGGGAAACTAGTGTAAAAAGGAAATAATATATTTTTTATGTCAAAAATGTAGATTGTGAAACTTGGGGACTAAAAGTGAAAATATAACTTTTTGGTTAAACTTTGTAAAAACAGATTTTCGAAGGACCAAAAACTGTAATTTCTAAATGAGAAATATATTTGGGTACAAATTGTCAAATTTCCAAAATATAAGGGTCAAACTCGTACATTTTATAACTTGAAGGTAAAAAGTGTAAATTTGGAAAAATGTTTAGAAAACTTATAAACTTATGACGACTTTATAAAAACGAGTATTTTGACAACCTAGTGTTCATATATGAAAATTATTAAGTTGATAACTAATTAAACTTATATATATTAATAAGTATATAAATATATGAAAACACTATTCGATACCGACACAACCTAAAGTAAATAAACAAAACTCTCGGTAACATCGTCATATTTATAAACCAACGCTAATAACGCTCTATTGAATTATATATTCAATGCTCTATCTTTTCGGTCGTAAACCAAACATATATCATTATTCTGAGACTTGCCATCTCGTTCTTAGGTTCCGGGTAGGAGCCACTGCTACATCACACTTGATCTCTTTGTGCTTATTCACTATCGCTAAGGTGAGTTTATAGCCCCACTTTTACTCTAATTTACTTGCTTTATAAAACTATGGGGTGAGAAACATGCAAAACTCTTTTCGGACCTGAAACTGAAAACACTATTACGTGAAACAACCTTGAATCCCAACTATGCTACCGTTAGTTCCCTTCGGGGAGGCGCGATTGTTATGAATAGATCTATTGGGGATGACACCCCCGTTCGAGTTTGACCGGATAGGCAAACGTCGGGCGTATATCATATCGTATTGATTGAGTGTACTGGAAATACGCTTGCTGGGCTTTTATTTATCATGCTTCTAGATGCATGCACACTGTCGTAGTTTCGGTCGCATGAACTTGGTACTAGCGTAATAGCCTTTTTGCATATAGTGTCATTCACGGAGATGCTATATGTGCAACTGTGGTCCAACTTGAAAACTTGATTACTTAAACCTATGAACTCACCAACCTTTGTGTTGACATTTTAGCATGTTTTTCTCAGGTTTATTTCTTGGCGTGGGCAATGGCAATGGCATTCATTGAAGATTGGCATCCGAAGTGTTTCCAAACATTCTAATACAAATTTTAATGGGACAACATATATTTTTATGGGCTTTACTTCCGCACTTTGAAACAATGTTGTAAAACTATTTCTTAAATTAATCTATATTTTGAAAATGGAATAGAATTTCCATTCTTTATTACCTTGTGTTGTGTATATTGATTTAGTAGCACCCCATGACCCGAACGTTTCCGATGTGAAATTTTGGGGGTGTTACAGATTGGTATCAGAGCCAGGTTATAGAGAATTAGGTATTTTTTCAAAACCTAAACTATAACCAAACTTTCCTAAAAACACTTCAACACTGCCGCAGTTGCCGATGTCTGCCATGCTTTGCCTACTGTTACACGATGTAGTCGTGCTATGTGTTACTGCTATATTTTAGGTTCGTATAAGCTCTCATTTGAATTAAATTAATTTTTTCTCAAAGTCATTAAGTTTCTTAATTAACTCACATTTAAACTTTAAGGTTGTTCTTGTTTGATTGGGTCGCGAAGTTTAAATGAGAATAATGTTGATGTAACAAACTGAATGAAATTAAGGAATAATTAACTTAAGGAGAGTGTAGAGTAGACTACGAATGCTTTACTTGTTACCCCTCTATGTTAAACTGCGTAACATGCCCACTATTACAATATCGCACTATGCTATGCTTTCGTAACTGCCTCTACGTTATTTCTTTATGTAACGTACAATTCATCAATGCTTCTACGTTATTTCTGTATGTAACGTACAACTTGTCACTGCTTCTACGTTATTTCTGTGTGTAACGTACAACTCGTCACTATATCGACTTCTACATTATTTCTGTATGTAACGTACAACTCGTCACTGCTTCTATGATATTTCTTTATGTAACATACAACTACTTGATTTATATTATATCCACACACGTATTTAAACCACCTCTGTCACTGGTCACGATCTCTTAATTCACTTTTATGCTCTATCCTTCGTAACCTCACACGACTCTGTTCTTTCTGTTTTGAACTCAACTATCGTACTCTTTTATGAAACCGCGTTGTATTCCATTTGATGAATCCTTTATCCGTTGTTCACTTATTGTCTCACGTCACCGAATCTTTCTTGAACGACTAGCCCCTTTTCCACGTCACGTTTTAAGAGTATATCCTCACATCTCGTCACCGTATCGACTTCGATGATTCCCACATCTTAAACCACGAGGACGTGGTTTCTTTTAACGGGTAGGTACTGTAAGAACTCGTAAATTTCCCTACCGATTTTCGCGGCCATATTTTTTTTCTTCTTCGTTTCGAACTTTAAACACGACAAGTCAAGAGATTTTTTTTTCTTTTCACCTCAACCTCGATAATAAAAACTATATAAAATAAATATATAATAAACTTTTATATTTTATCTCGTACCGGGCCTCTAAGCCCAAAACCGATCCAATCCAATTCATTTTATTTTCTTGGGCTCCCGTATACTCACAAGTCCAACCCAAACCCTTTTTTGTTCTTGGTCCTAGCCCAAACCCAATTCACCTCAATAATATTATGTAACACTAAAACTTGTAAAAGTAAAGTGGAATCATATTTCTATGTGGTTGTGACCCGAACGAAAACGACAAGCAAAACACAATGTCATGCAAGTTGGCTTGTAATATTGTGGTGTCTTATTCTTTGGTTTTTGTGACTCAAGCGAAGCAACCAAAACACAAAAACAAACTTCACTTTGGTCTTCTACTTTTTAATATGTACATGTATGTATATGTAGTTCAAAGAGGAGACAAAGAGCAAAGTAAAACCACCCTACAATATATTTTAATAAGCCTAAGACACCCTTTTGACCACTTGACTTCATTACCCAAGAGATCATATGTTTCCTTGCTCCATTTGATGAGACTTGTCCGAAAATGTGCCCCTAAAACCCAACTGTTACCATGCACGCTCAAGGACAATACATCGCATCTCATTCTTCTTCTTGGAACCATGCAAGAACTCACATAGAATATTGAAGGAGCCATACCCTCTTTGTCTATAAAAGCCACTACCTCACATCATTATCATTCACACTCACAAGCTAACACACTCACAATCATCTCTCACCCTCAACACTTTCGTGCACTGTGGGAGTAAGAAAGGAAAACGAAAATGCAAGGAGCTTAGTCGTCTAGCTTGATATAAGGAAACGAGGAGTTATCTTGGTTACATTCAAAGGTCCTTTTGGTCACGTTCATTCGTTTTCTTTCGACCTCGTCGCCACCTCTAGGGTGTTGTAAGTCCGCTTCGACTCTTCTAATATTTCATTCCCCTCGTTATGTTATTAAAACGCACGATGAACCAAGTAATACGAAACCCGTCTTGAACTAATTTTTATGTCTCGTTAAAATTCATAACGCGTATAATGATTTTTAAAACCTCACCCGAAACTTGTTTTGAGAGTCGAACCCATAATGACATATTATACCAAATTTAGAAGCTAATAATAAGCTAGTCATAAGCTTTCGTAAAAGTTGAATAAACTAACCAAGTCAAAATATATTTTTTTGGACTAAGTTTTCAAAAATTATAGTTTTCGGGTTAAATATGTACATTATGGAAAGTTAAAGATATATATTGTATGCTTACGTATACATGGGAAAAGCCTAGGGTAGAATGGTAATTATGGGAAACTAGTGTAAAAAGGAAATAATATATTTTTTATGTCAAAAATGTAGATTGTGAAACTTGGGGACTAAAAGTGAAAATATAACTTTTTGGATAAACTTTGTAAAAACAGATTTTCGAAGGACCAAAAACTGTAAATTCTAAATGAGAAATATATTTGGGTACAAATTGTCATTTTTCCAAAATATAAGGGTCAAGCTCGTACATTTTATAACTTGAAGGTAAAAACTGTAAATTTGGAAAAATGTTTAGAAAACTTATAAACTTATAACGACTTTATAAAAACGAGTATTTTGACAACCTAGTGTTCATATATGAAAATTATTAAGTCGATAACTAATTAAACTTATATATATTAATAAGTATATAAATATATGAAAACACTATTCGATACCGACACAACTTAAAGTAAATAAACAAAACTCTCGGTAACATCGTCATATTTATAAACCAACGCTAATAACGCTCTATTGAATTATATATTCAATGCTCTATCTTTTCGGTCGTAAACCAAACGTATATCATTATTCTGAGACTTGCCATCTCGTTCTTAGGTTCCGGGTAGGAGCCACTGCTACATCACACTTGATCTCTTTGTGCTTATTCACTATCGCTAAGGTGAGTTTATAGCCCCACTTTTACTCTAATTTACTTGCTTTATAAAACTATGGGGTGAGAAACATGCAAAACTCTTTTCGGACCTGAAACTGAAAACACTATTACGTGAAACAACCTTGAATCCCAACTATGCTACCGTTAGTTCCCTTCGGGGAGGCGCGATTGTTATGAATAGATCTATTGGGGATGACACCCCCGTTCGAGTTTGACCGGATAGGCAAACGTCGGGCGTATATCATATCGTATTGATTGAGTGTACTGGAAATACACTTGCTGGGCTTTTATTTATCATGCTTCTTGATGCATGCACACTGTCGTAGTTTCGATCGCATGAACTTGGTACTAGCGTAATAGCCTTTTTGCATATAGTGTCATTCACGGAGATGCTATATGTGCAACTGTGGTCCAACTTGAAAACTTGATTACTTAAACCTATGAACTCACCAACCTTTGTGTTGACATTTTAGCATGTTTTTCTCAGGTTTATTTCTTGGCGTGGGCAATGGCAATGGCATTCATTGAAGATTGGCATCCGAAGTGTTTCCAAACATTCTAATACAAATTTTAATGGGACAACATATATTTTTATGGGCTTTACTTCCGCACTTTGAAACAATGTTGTAAAACTATTTCTTAAATTAATCTATATTTTGAAAATGGAATAGAATTTCCATTCTTTATTACCTTGTGTTGTGTATATTGATTTAGTAGCACCCCATGACCCGAACGTTTCTGCTGTGAAATTTTGGGGGTGTTACACTACTAGCTCAAAAAATGCTTGATTTGGCACGTCCCATATATATTGCTACACTGCCTTCTTCTGCATAAATAATATATGTGCTCCATTGTCAGCATTTATTGCATTGATTCTCGCCATCAAGATTTACTTTAGTTTGAGAAAAACCAAGATTTCATTGCAACACCTTCTTGTCCCGTCATGAAACTTGTAATCTCCACGATTTTATCTGATATTCGTTTAGTGGCTTCCAAAGCCTTAGGTTTACATGTACTAATACAGGACACCAATATGATTGATTTATTCAGGTTGATGATGCAGAAACCATAGTCAACCTTACAGAAGAGATGGAGGCTACTGATACTGCACTTCTTGAAGAGGCTGCCACTATTGTCAAAGAACTGAATAAAGCGTTGGATAAATTCGAGTTAAGTCAGCTTCTTTCCGTCCCTTATGACAAGGAAGGTGCAGTTATTAATATAACAGCTGGAGCTGGAGGTACCGATGCGCAGGTAAAGTATATCTGAAGGCCATGAATTGCATGATAGCAAATTTTATATCCTGCACCATGTAATCAAGCATAAGCTGAAATGAAAGGGATTGAAACGAAAAAAGAATGTATTAGGGGATGTTTAGATTTGCATGATGGAACTGACTATCTAATTATTATGATTTGAAATCGCGATAATCAGTTTTTAATCTTTCGGCAAATTTAACAATTAAGATAATCCGAAAATCAAGTGCGAGGACAGTTGTTACAGTAGTCAAATTAATATACACACACATATACATATATTAAATTTTGAATATTTTATGTTCCAGGATATGCGGTTGGCTTTTTTTATCCAAAATTGTTTGATAATCATCAGTGCATGATATCTTCGTTATAAAAGGCTTAGGGGTATGTGTATGGATAAAACCTCAATATCAATGTCAAAAATAATCACGAAGATAGATTCAAAATTCCTTTAGGAAAAAGAATATTAAATCAAATCCCGTGTATGATCGTTGATACGGATTAGTCAACCCGAATCGTTTCCCAACGAGGCGTGAATTGCCAACGTCGTTATTGGTTTGGAATTTAATGCTCGATGTTTTGGATTTGTGATTTGATTTTATTAAACTACGGGAATAGGGAAAGTAATTAAGGGAAATCTAATCTACGGGAAATCCTAAGTGCAAAATTAACTAAAACGTAATTAACGAAACGTAATTAAAATGCAACTATGTCTAATTTATATCCTAAAAATGCCTAAAATTACTTTTACTCTAGAAATGCAAGTTGAAAACTATTTATGAATTAAAACTATTTTTTAGGATTTTTCTGGATTTTATTCAAATTAAAAACTAATTATTAACTTTTAAAACTAAGTTAAAGTACTAAAAATTATAAAAATTAAAGGGAAAAATATGAAACTATTTTTATAAAATCTAAAATAACCTAAGAGAATTTTCAAAACTTATTTTTTATTTTTCTGATTATTTTTATATTTTCTACAAATTTAAAAATATTTAAATCTAATTAAATGGCTAAAAATTACACAATAAGCTAGGAAAAATCTAGAAAAATTATTTTTTTGCTTTTTGTATTTATCTTAATCTATGAAAATTGAAAAATTATTTTTTGGAACTTTTTATGAATTAATTGCAATAAAAGCTATTTAAAAATACCTAAAAACTGTTTTAAATTGTGAAAAATACTAAACAGTGATGAAAATTTATGAAAAATTCAGTAAAAATCTAAAATATTATTCTAGATTTATGAAAATTATCAAAACTATGGCTTATGTGTACGAATAACAAGCTGTAGTGTAAACTGCTACCAAATAAGCTATTATGAATAAGCTAATAAGCACAAAAAGCTACCAAACTGCTACAGAAGATGATTTATACTAAAACTAACTACCATCAACTAATTACTGCTACTCCTACTCTCTATTAAGCAATCTACTAAGTTTGATGCTAACTGATTATTTTATCCAACAGCTTATTTAGGTCCTATGTTTGAGCTTATCCACAGGCTAATCAGAAGAGCTTATGTGAAAACCAGATATGTAGTCCTCAAGACCACCAAGCAAACTACAACTGGACCAATTTTGAGACCCTAATAAGCTATATAGGACCTTGTGCAAAAGCTGCAAGAAGGCCTAGTTCACACTCAGTATGTGCTGAGTGTGAACAGGGGAAATATCAGCTAATTGAGCAGCTGATTTAGTGCTTAAAACGATTTGTAAAAATTTGACAAAGATCAGATATCAAAACTTGACCAATTGAAGTTATAAATCCCAAAGTTTCACAAGCTTTAGATCAGAAATGAGCTCATGAAGCTTCCACAAAGTTTTATAAAAACTGACTTGAGCAATATTTGACTTTTAAAAGCAGTTTTGATTATTTGACTAAACTGAGATTTGATTCAAAATGATGAACTGATTTTGATGTTTTATGGTGAAATGAAGCCAATGCAAGCTAACTTATCTATTTATACACCTATATGCTAGATTTCACTCACTGATTCAAACAGATTTGAGATTAAGATCAGTTAACATGTGATTTTGACTAAATGAATGTGTTGATGCAATATAAGAACTGATATGAATGACCTAAACCTTAACAAGCCTAAAGCAACAAAACTTATCTAACAATCTATCCTCTAGCACAGATTCAACTAACAATCCAAACACTACTTTATCAACTATATTGCAAATTTAACTCTACTAAATACTTAACTAGCCTACACTGACAATTAAACTGAATCAAATAAGCTTAGAAACAACTAAATGAACAGATATATACTGATAATAACCATAGCTTCAAACAAAAATAGATTAAGCAGATTAAAACAGATATGGGAATAGGAAAGTTCTCACAGTTGTTCCAGCTTATTTGCAGCTTATATCAGAACCAAATAACCCTTTTCTATATCAAACCCAAACCAAATCCAGCTAAGCTTAACCAAAATCTAGATTCATACTCATATGAGACTGCAGTTTGACTTTTGTTGACTGATAAGAGTTTTGAGAGTGAATTGAGATTGAAATAGGAAAAAGGGTCACAATAAGCTATCACAAGCTTATATGAACCTAATGAAACAGTAGCTGAGTGTGGATCAATCCACAGAACAGATTTGATATGTTTTTTTATTTTTCAATTATTTATTTTCTGATTTTTTTGTATTTTTGAGCTAAGGAAGAAATAAGCTAAAAACAGATTTGGATTAATGAAATAAGCAATTGTTAGGTCACTAGTTTTACAAACACAAGTTATAAGAGAAGAGATAAAGGCGATTGAACAAGTAAATCACACACACACACACGTATAGTAAGACCGGTTATGCAAAGAGGATGAATGAGAGAAAAACTTGAACAACCAACCCTCAAATGAGGGTTTACAAGAGTTTATATAGGCAAGGAGCTAGGGCAACACTCCCTCTCTTTCCCTATTCCTTATTGGGCTTGGATCAAGCTTTTGGGCCTTCTACATAAGCTTGACCTTAAACAAACATAAAGGCCATAACAAAGCTACCTATTACATATGAAATATACATACTTGAAATACTGTTTAGGAGTGATTCCAACAATCTCCCCCTCAAGTATATATGAATGTAAACGGTGAAGGCGTTGATGTAATAGTAGATGTGACGTCTTCTGACATTCTTCTTTCTTGTGAGAGGAATTGTCTTGATTCGAACAATCTCCCCAGTGTAGAGAGATCGTTATCTTTGAACAGTTATGCTTCGACGTCATCTTTAACTTTGTTCTTTGATCATTGTTCTTTGTGGTGAAACTGATACTATGTTGTTGTCTGCATCAGTCTGCCTCAGGTCTGCTTTGCTGCTCCAGTGTCTCCACGTCATTCTTCAACATGCTCACACGCTCTATGACGTTGGAATTCAATACTGATGAAGTTCTCTAAGTCTTTAACTTTGTAGATTCTTTGGTTTGACGAAGAATCATTCTGACGGTTGTGTTGCTTTTGAATAGAACTTCCATTAGTGATGATGTTGGCGTGAACATGAGAAGAATCAGCACGATCATCCCGCTCCAGAGCTTCCATAAGAAGAAAACATTTCAAACGGTTAGTAATAAGCGGTTTCCGGCACTTACAGGTTTGAACTTCGAGAGTGTTAACAGCATAGTGTGAAAACACAACTCTAATTCTTACAAAGGCCGTTCCTGAACTGGAGTCCCACAAGTGAGATAACGCGATGTACCGAAGTACATCTACAGTTCAGATGAGTCGCTGAGGTACACCGAAGCATCACCTCACGACTGTAGACCGTTTGAGACACACTCCGCGTAATCCACGGGGAGTTACCGAAGTGACCTGCTGTCAGGGCTGTTTGATGTTGACCCTGGCAGGAGTTTCCATTCAATCACTGAGGATCACAGATGTGAACCTCTCATAAATGTTCTTGACAGATTGCTAAGATCTGTGAAGGACTCGATATGAACCACTGATAATCTTATTTGTTGATCATCAAGTGATTAAATGTCAAGTGTTCCTAAGAGATCTTTTGATGAATCTCGTGGCTCTAGACTCAATAGTGCGTTTTGGTTTTCCTGAGCGGAGACTAGGGAGAGGGTCTCCTTTTTCAATACCAGCGATCTCTAAGAGAAAGCCAATAGTTTATGTAGGGTCCCCTGTGAGAATGAAACAAGCTTCTGTTGAGAGAAACTTGAGTGGCTAAGAAGGTTTAGTGCATGCGTCACTGGGTCCATGACGACTTTTAATCTTCAATACCGGTGTCACTAAGTGACAACCAGTAGCATATGAATTGAACCCGGTGTCTGCCCTAAGTTGAATAATATGGAGGGCTATTTCTTTTCACCCTTTACTTTTCATTTCTTTTTGATTCTTCAACTCCTTCTTTCTCCGATTCTCATTTTCTCCTTTTTACAATCATTCCTAAGGACTTCTAACACTAACTATTGGTAGTGTCCTTGGGTAGATCCCTCCGGCTCTGGCGGATCATAGGACGGTTATTCCTAACCTTAGTCACCTTATAACTCCATGACTAACCTATGTTTGCCATTAAAACCACTGTATGTTAAAATCTCTCTCAAAGGGTTTGTTAACGAAAAACATGTTTGAACCACAGTGAGAGATGAAGTTTTGCATAAATACTCCCCCTCCACATGTGCTTAATAGTTTTAATGGTTAAATGCACAGTGAGGAAAGAGCGCGCACTTTTTGAATTGATCCACTAAAGATAGACAATCTCCCGCGAGACACGGTTACGTTGAATAGTTAAAGAGATATATTGTCAGCTTTTAGGTGACAACTAGCTCTAATAACTACCTTGAAGATGTAGACAAACCTTGGAAGGTTGTCAAACCCGTCAGAGTTCATGTCTATCAAAAGTTTCTCGAATGGTACTTTCTACTCAGACAAGTCCTTTGCGAGACACGTTTACATCACTAGCGAACTAGCTTGAAATTATTACCCATCCAGGACAAGTCTTTTCGAGTTACAAGCAGTTTAGTACCGTCAATTCGTTGTTTAAGTCTGAAGTTCACAGATTCATTTGCATTCACAACATATTTCTTATCACACAAATTTTCTCCCCCTCAAAAATGGCATATGAAAATGTTATTTTTGAAACGTTTGAGAATAAATATGACCATTTCGAGTGTTGCGGGAAGACGACCACTTATGAACAATTTGTGAACAAAGTTTTAAATCAAATACTCCCCCTCAACTAGTGATATAAACGGTTGAGGTTTTGAAAAATCATATGGGGAAGTACTTGTCTTTTTGAGCAAAACCTTGAAAAGTGAAAGGTTTGATAGGTTTTACTCAAAAATAAGAAGCTTTCGCTCCTTTTATAAGGATTGTGGCACTGAGGCGTACCACAGGGTCCTTTCTTGACAGATACGGGTTGTACACTGTTATGTGTGCACAAGCCATTCACATATATAATCATACATCCAAAATTATATGAAGAAAACAATTCACGGGGTACCAGGAAGTGCAGTGATGTTCCCAGGAGTGCGCACAGGGCGTTCAAAGCCGATGATGTTTCTCCTAGGTCGACCACCAACATAGCTCTCCAATCGTCTGAACTGATCCCTTCTGAACAACCGTTCATCAATCATGGTGATGATACGTCTCACATCCCTCCTTTCCTGAGAATTCCAGCGCTTAGGATTCCCAACTTTCAGGCGTATATCCTTCAACCTGTACGCCAATCCATCCCTAACCAGCTTCAAGGTATGATCCCCGAATTTGTGGAGCTCACTACACGCCATTAAGCAGTTTCTTCAAAGTTCACTGCGGTAAACAACGCCGAAAGGTTTGCTGATGAGCGTAAGTTGTGTGAGCTGGTTGATGTCGGGAAGATCAAGCTGTGGTGGAGTGAAGTTTACACGTTTCTGATATGATTCAACAGCCATCTGGATATCTTCAACACGTTCTTTGATCACGATGCGTCTAATGAAGATGAGAATTGACTTGATAAATTCACGTTGAACTTCAGTCGAGAATTGTCTCATACGACCCTGTACTTTGGCAAGATACATGTCTTCGATGTCGTTGAGGGACAAGTTCTCAAAGTCAGCCTCGGAGAATCCATAGTCCTGTTCATCTTGTCGTTTGACTATGATATTCTTTAAGAATGTGTAGTCCCACTTAGACTTGAGATCAATGTGTTTGATGGCGACGATGTCCTTGGAACTATACACTTCATGTTGAGATTTCTGAACCAGGCAGCTTCTGTAGTAGATTCTTCGGCGTTCAGGCCAATGATGAATCCCATACAATGCATCTTGGTCGTATGCTTGCACGTTGTCAGAAAACAAGTGATTTGCACGTTCCTCGATAGCTATGCAGTTTGAGTAAATAGCCGCTGGGAATGGAAGAGTTAATGATGTAGCGTATTTTCTTGAACCATCGCCACCATGGAGAAGAAATTCCAGGTCTTTGTTGAAGAAATATCTGAAGGGAATCCTTGGTTCATCTGGTTGGCCGATTGTTGGTAGAGGTTTGGTCCAGTCAGTGTAATATGGAGGGTTGTTCCGTTTAGTGAAGTCGATGTTTGCTTCTGGGTTGAGCCAATCCATGTTGTTAGACATGGCTCGAGCAATGTTTTCAAGGTGATATTCAACCTCGATTGCACTTTCCGAGCTGTTTTTCAAAAGTAGGAATGCTTCATTCTTGATGCTCTTCAACTCGGATTTCGTCATCTTCTTCACACGGAATCTTTCTTGCAATATCTTTGCATGCTCCAAGGTACTACCCTCTACCAATTCTTGACCTTCTTCAGGGTAGGGAGTGTCGTTAACAAGAGTAGCAAACCAATCAAATTCTGCAGTTTTATCGTCATCAAGCCATGATACGACGTCATTCAGAGTCGTTTTCTTCTTCTGTTTTGAAGGCCTTGATGATGATTTTGGTTTCTGCACTTGTTTAGGTGAGGTGGGTTGTTGTCGGGGCTCAAGGACCTCTTCATCGTCACCACCCGTATACTCAAAGTGATCACCGGTTTTCTGAGTCAGGGGTGGTAACTCGGAATCGTCCTGAGGTTTATCAGTAGAAGACCGAGGTGGAGGAGACTTTTGTTGAGAAGAAGTCCGTGGTGGAGGAGGTGGCATAGAGGTAGATGTACCAGACTGCTTCTGACGTTTAGGTGCAGAGTCCTTATCCTTATCATCGTCATCTCTTGGTCGTTTGGGTTGATCGGCTGACTCCTTGCATGATGATCTGAGTTGAAAATCAAGTAGATTTTCGAAAAATTTAGCTTCATCCGAAGTAAACGTTCCAGATCGCTTTGACATTTGCATCACAAGTTTAGCGATCAACTCAGATTCAGAGAGATCAGCTTCTTTGGCCATTGTATGTTTAACCAAAGCTACGATGTTAGGAGTGAGTTGTTTGGAGAATACTTCTCTAGTCACATCGGGGACAGTGTCGAGAAGAAACTTGTGGGTTTGATCTCTTGCTGACTTCTCCAGTTCCTTTTGGACTTTAGGAACGATATCCTGAAGGTACTTTTGAGTGTAACCTTAAATCATTTCATTCAGTTCCTCCTGACGATGACTTCTCATGAATTCCTGAATAGCTTTCCTATCTTTCCGTATATTGTCATTCTCATCATGTAAGTACTACATTTGTTCAGCATACCAATTAAGTTTTCTGTGGAGCATGTCCTTCTTTCTAACTTGTTTGACAGCTTTCACAATTCTTGCATGTGTTTGAGAAATCCAAGATTTAGGTGGTTTCTTCACGGATTTGGATGATGATCTGGTTGACTTCGTTGATGGTGGTGGTGATGAATGAGATGAAGAGTCCGATGATGAGGAGACATGAGGAGACTTCATGTCCTTAGGAGTTTCAGAGGTTTTCTCCTTTGAGTGTGTTGGACTGTCTAGAAGAAACTTTGTATAATCATCCTAGTCATCTCTAGACTTTTCTTTCTCAGTTTCCTGTTTCTCAAAATCATACACAATAGTGTCTTCTACAGGCTTTTGTTGTTGCACAAGAGTGGTGGTACCAGATCCCTTATCGGGTTGATTAACCGCATCAGGATCTGGAGAGGAGTGGGCAGCACCACTTGATCCTCCGGGGCCACCCATTTGATATTTAGCAAATTCTTCGGCCTTTTGAAGGTGTCGGACGTTGTGAAACTTTTTCCTGTATGATTTATTCAGTTGCTCTTCTTCTTCTTCTTCAGAGCTCTCATCATAAGGTACAATAGCTGGAGTCTTCCCTTTTTCTTGGACAGCTGGAGGACTTGGAGGTTTTGTTACTGAGGCAGGTGTTTCGGTTGCAGTTGCAGAGTAATGAACCTCTTCATCTGTCTCAGTATCTTCAGAGCTCTCATCCCTAAGTTGTCTTTGTGGTTCGAGTGTGGGAATAGGTTCGGCTTCCTTTACGGGAACAATCCTTTTAGAAGGAGCTTTCCTTTTAGGAACCTTCCTTTGACTCACAGTACTTGTTGTGCTTCCTGCACTTCCTCTTCTGGTTCTCCTTACAGGTGTTCCAGAAGATTTTTCGTCGAGATGACCAACTTTGCCTTGTCTAACTGCTTCCAGATATCTCTTGTACGTTTCGAGCTTTCTGACATCTTCAGTTAGAAGGAAATCTGGCAATACAACACCTTGTTTCTTTGTGGACGTTTCCTTGATTCTAACAGATAGAATAGGCTCCGTCAACATGTCGTGATTGTCGGGGTCATTGAGCCTCTTGGGAATATCAGGATGAAGTCCAAGTGCTCTCTGTATCAACAGTTTAGTATATCTGATGTAGGGAATCTTTGAGCCAAGTTTGTTGAGAAATGACATCATGTCATCCCAAATCAGAGCTTCAATAGCGATGTGTTTCATGTTGACCAATGCCCAAAATATTTGCAGTTCCATGAGCTTAGGATGCTCATAGCCGCTGTTACGACCAAAAACAGACTTGGTGATGATCATGTAGAGTGTTCTCCATGGTTGAGGAATACTCTTAAGCTCTACGTGAGAATGCTTGGTGATTACTCCTGTAGCCTCGTCATAACCGATATCGATTAAGAATTGGAGAGTTAGCTCTTCAACAGGTGTGGCATAAAGTTTGGTTGGATTGACTTCAGGAATAAGGAGAGCAGCCCTTAAGTCTGCAGGTGTAATGGTGACTTGTTTGTGGTTCAGAGTCACCGTCAAAGCAGTCCGTCCTTTGACCCTTTCCATAGTGTTCCAGAACTGTTGGATGTAGATCTCAGGAATAGTTGCAGAGTGAGTAAGCATGTTCTGATACGGATGAGTCCTCAGAATATCAATAGCAATAAGACACGAAGATTCAGAGCAAGTGAGGGTGTCAAAGTCAACACGGAGATTATTCTTTCCTATCTTCATTGGATAGCCATGAGGATAGATATCAGCAATGGAGAGAACTTCAGGTGCATCCACATTCATTTGTTCAGCCATGTTATGATCTGAAATAACATTAGCCAAAAGAACCAACATATCGAAAGACATAATGTTAGTCAACAGAAGGTCTTATTGTCTAGTTATTGAATGTGCAGTGATAATGATTGTTACGAGTCCTAAGTCACTTGTATGTTCAATAGTTCAATGATGTCGTGAAATGTTTCGTGAGTTAGTTAACTTTAAGTTTTAAAGTTTATGTTATCACTTATTGTTCACAGCATATTTAGACGATTAAGTTTATTAGTGACATTATTGGATTCGTGACGTTATGATTAGTTTATTTACAAGTTTGTACACGTAACAAATCATCATGAAGGTCAATCCAGGGTTAAGCGTAGTTTTGGCAAAGTTATGCGTAGACAGGAATGATATATGCTTAGGCGTAAACTTACGCGTAGAATCCTAACTTACGCGTAAGAAATGTTACGCGTAGGAAAAGGAGACCTTATGCGTAGAGCTTATGCGTAGGCATATATTAACCTTACGCGTAAGGCTACTCGTAAGAGTTGACCTTATGCGTAGAGGTCACTGTTTACGCATATCCTTCACAGGATACGCGTAGTCCATTGTAGAACCTTATGCGTAGAAACTACGCGTAAGACTAATCTTACGCATAACAAGCTACGCGTAAGGTGATCCTTATGCGTAGATTAACAACAACCTTGATTCTGAAATTTACGTGTTGTAAGCCTGAAATAAAGTTATCAAATCATCAATATTAGCACACATATTCATTTTAACAACAATACATGGCATGAATCATTCGTTAAAGGTTACGCGTAGAAAGTCATACGCGTAGGTCAAAACCCTAAGGGTTGAGATTTACGCGTATCACATTTAGCCATAGGATATGCACCATTTTAATTCTGGTAGTTCAAGAGTGTTGGTAGAGTCTTTAGGCCAAGTTATAACATCAAAATTGTTGTGAATCAAAAATGCCCAAAAGTTGTGAACTTTAAACCCTAGTTTCAAATTGTCAACCAATTTGTGTTTCTGAGTGGTTACCAACTATGGAAATGATCAATTCAACACCTTATAACCATAACCCAACAACCTTATTGACCAAAACACATCACATTTTGAAAAACCCAAATCAACTCATAAACCCTAATTTTCAAAAATCATTAAAACGTGTTTCTGGGTGGGTTTTGATGGTTAAAATGGTATTCATGATGTGTAAGAAACGTTTTGACACAAACCATATAACCAAAAACACACACACAATGATTATGTGTTCATACGCTTATGCGTAGAACACATAATCACGCGTAACACACTTTTTAGCCGTTGGATTTGCGTGATATTAAAACCCTTAGCTTAAAACCATGTTTAGATCATTAAAACACTTACAATTTGATGATCAGAACAACGGATTTCTTGAATGAATCTTAGGCGTAGATGAGTTTAGGTTTAGTAATAAATGTGAGTGAAAGAATTAGGTGAGAGGTGTTTTATTAAAGTTAACTTTAAACTTTTGGCAGTATTGGTCCCTCTACCTTTTCTTTTTTCATCCAAAGCCATTTAACTTCCATTTTGGTTATCAAACAACGATTTTAGGAAAGAAACATGACGACACTCCCCCTCGACTTGAGAAAATAATGAAAGGTTATTAATTTAAGTCCGAGGAGTGTCTTTGAACCAGAAAATGTACCACCATTAGTAACAGAATCAACCGAGATGTGATAACATGCAAGTACACAGATGTTTTGAAACAGTTAATAGATTATTTTCTCCCCCTCAACACTTGATCGGAAAAATACTGAATTTTGAAAGATTAAAGTGTTGACGGAAGAAATGTACTTGCCATGTTGAAAGAAAGATAGATTAGGAGAATATTTTTGTTGTTTTATCGGATTTTATATTTTTGTATTTTGTTTTTGAAAAAAATTTATTTACAAAAGATGTTTTGGTGTTTGACAGGTTTTTAAGACTGTTTTAAGAGGTCATCCAATTCCTCTTGAGTCAAACACCTCATACCAATTCGGTGGACCAGCTCATTAAATCTAGCGGGAGGCAAGGCTTTGGTGAGTAGATCTGCCAATTGGTATTCAGTACCCACAAAGTATAATTCAACGGTACCCTGTTCCACGTGGTCCTTGATGAAATGATAGCGTAGATCGATGTGCTTTGATTTCGAGTGCTGAACTGAGTTGCACGAGATTGCAATGGCACTCCGATTGTCGCAGTACATCGGGATTCTGTCAAATACGTAACCATATTCTTTGAGTTGTGTTCTCATCCAGATGACTTGAGCACAACACGCGGACATGGCTACATATTCTGCTTCGGTTGATGACAGCGATGTACAATCCTGCTTCTTTGATTGCCAAGACACCAGTTTATCACCAAGAAATTGTAGAGCTCCTGAAGTACTTTTCCTTGAGTCTAAGCATCCTGCATGGTCAGCGTCTGAAAAAGCGATTAGTTCAAAACCAGAATCCTTCGGATACCAGATCCCCAAATTAATGGTTCCCTTGATGTATCGGAGGATTCTTTTAGCCTCAAAGAGGTGGGTTTCAGTTGGTCGCAACTGATAACGGGAGCATAGATAAACGGCAAAGACAATATCAGGTCTGCTAGCTGTTAGATACATGAGAGACCCAATGATACTTCGGTATTTGGTAGGGTCAACCAATTTCCCATGTAAATCAGCATCTAATTTCTTGGTATGAGTCATTGGTGTGGCATAAGTATCACAGGTTTTCATTCCAAATTTGTTTAACAATTCAAGAGCATATTTGGACTGACTCAAGAAAATACCACGGGGTGATTGATGAACTTGAAGTCCTAGAAAGAACGTAAGTTCACCCATCATGGACATTTCAAAATTTTTCTTCATTAGTTTTGCAAAAGCGATTGAAAACTTTTTATGTGTTGACCCAAAAATGATGTCATCCATGTAAATTTGAACAATTAAGATGTGTGCCCCGTGATTGATAATAAAAGAGTATGTCAATTACAAAAGATGTTTTGGTGTTTGACAGGTTTTTAAGACTGTTTTAAGAGGTCATCTAATTCCTCTTGAGTCAAACACCTCATACCAATTCAGTGGACCAACTCATTAAACCTACCGGGAGGCAAGGCTTTGGTGAGAAGATCTGCCAATTGGTATTCAGTACCCACAAAGTATAATTCAACGGTACCCTGTTCTACATGGTCCTTGATGAAATGATAGCGTAGATCGATGTGCTTTGATTTCGAGTGCTGAACTGAGTTGCACGAGATGGCAATTGCACTCCGATTGTCGCAGTACATCGGGATTCTGTCAAATACGTAACCATAGTCTTTGAGTTGTGTTCTCATCCAGATGACTTGAGCACAACACGCGGACATGGCTACATATTCTGCTTCTGTTGATGACAGCGATGTACAATCCTGCTTCTTTGATTGCCAAGACACCAGTTTATCACCGAGAAATTGTAGAGCTCCTGAAGTACTTTTTCTTGAGTCTAAGCATCCTGCGTGATCAACGTCTGAAAAAGCGATTAGTTCAAAACCAGAATCCTTCGGATACCAGATCCCCAAGTTAATGGTTCCCTTGATGTATCGGAGGATTCTTTTAGCCTCAGAGAGGTGGGTTTCAGTTGGTCGCGACTGATAACGGGAGCATAGATAAACGGCAAAGACAATATCAGGTCTGCTAGCTGTTAGATACATGAGAGACCCAATGATACTTCGGTATTTGGTAGGGTCAACCAATTTCCCATGTAAATCAGCATCTAATTTCTTGGTATGAGCCATTGGTGTGGCATAAGTATCACAGGTATTCATTCCAAATTTTTTTAACAATTCAAGGGCATATTTGGACTGACTCAGGAAAATACCACGGGGTGATTGATGAACTTGCAGTCCTAGAAAGAACGTAAGTTCACCCATCATGGACATTTCAAAATTTTTCTTCATTAGTTTTGCAAAAGCGATTGAAAACTTTTTATGTGTTGACCCAAAAATGATGTATCGTGTTGCCCCGTGATATTGTATAAAAAGAGTTGGGTCAACCGAGCCTTTGGTGAAATTATTGGCAATGAGGAAAGATGATAGCTTATCGTACCATGCCCGAGGGGCTTGTTTGAGACATAAAGAGCTTTGTTCAGTTGTAGACGTGGTTCGGGAACTCAGGATCAACGAATCCATCTGGTTGGCTGACATAGACCGTTTCTTTAAGTTGTCCATTGAGAAACGCCGTTTTGACATCCATTTGATAGACCGTCATACTTCAAGACGTTTGAATTGGTTGAGTTCTTCCTGCATGGATTCAATCCAGTTGTCTTTTGTCATTGCATCTTTAATGTTTTTAGGTTCAGATTGGCAGACAGTGAGTGCATAAATGCAATGTTCACCGTCTGAGTGAAGACGTTGTCTCGTAACGACTGGTTGATTCGGGTTGCCAATAATATTAGCCAGAGGATGGTCTTTTGTCCATCTATGTGTAGAGGGTTGATGTTGGTATACATTGTGCAGATTCTGAGGATTCAAATGGTTTGTTGAAGATTCCGCGACATCTGGTGCAGCAGTCTCATTAGCAAACGGATTGAAAAGCGTATTTGGATCAAAATCTGCAGGTGGGGGTACTTCATTCAGAATATCATCAGCAGGTTCATCATTGTTGGAGGCGGTATGTTCAACTGTTGTGTTGGAGTCAATTGGTGTAGGTGCATCTTCAACAGTAGTTGTTGTAGCAGGTGTATCAGGTATAGGAATATTATCAGGTTGTGCAGCGGAAACAGCGGATACACCAGGAGCACGTTCATCAATATCGTCACAGAACAGAGGAGCAAATAACCTTTCCATTTGTTGAAGAAATAACCTATGACACTGTTAAGATTTCCAAAGACTTAGACCTTAGCAGCTTGATTCCTCCATTACCTTTGCTAAGTACGAGTAAAGCTACTTGAGTGCCTTTACCGAAGACTCATATTGTCGAATCTTGGGCCAGTGTTGGCAAATTTGAAGGGAGTTGGGGGTAGTAGTCGACTTCTTTCGGGAGTCGATTGAGCAGTTGTTTACCTTTCCAATAAACGAGGAGACAAGACACTGCTATAACTACTTGCACGAGGACCACATAGGCGACAAAGGCGACGTGTTGGACTATTATAAGGATATGGACTATGTGGACGATGTTGTTGATGACAACTTCTACGTGGATGTGGTTAACTGAGGTTGTGTTGTCAACTTGTATGGCGGAGGTTGTTACTACTTG